>BQNB010027530.1:45125-57542 GCA_026074375.1 Tanacetum coccineum
AATATCACTTTCTCTCTCTAAGATTAAGTAGCCAACCCATCATCTCTTGCTTGTGTTATGATATCATGTATACTACAGTAAGAATAAAATCCGAGACTGATAAAAGTTTGCTGCATCTTGCCGGCTCACAACCGATGTTGCAGCCTTCTAAAAAGTCGAGGGTTACAATTGCAATCAATGTTATGTTTAATTTTAAGTGTGAATTAATAAATAGATCTCTTTTTGTTAAATTTAAATATGCTTTTGAACTTTGACTATTCCATTTTAAGTTTATAAGCTATGTGTATACGGGAAACCTGAGAGTTTTTGAAACCTAAGGTCCATGAGTCCCGATACTAGTCTCTGTGGGGTGTCAAAAGCCTGGTCACTTAGCCGCAAGGTTGGGATGTGCCGAGATGAAAGTCGCTACATGGGATGATCTCGCCTGTATCTCATTATTCTCGGGTGGAACGTGAAGCATAGAATTTTGCAAAATGTTAATCCAAGGTTGAAATTCAAATTAGCACATTCACCTAAGATATAATAATTGTCGGGAGTGAAAAGTTCACAAGTTGCAAATATGAGTAGTGTTAGCATCTTAACTGATATTTAACAGTGATTTCGTTTTAAGCTTGGTTTGGATAAGCGAAAAGTCGGGAACGATGAATTTATCCTTTTTGGGGCATTATCGGATCTAAATGCATCTTGTTCTATGATCCCTAAAGGTTATGAAAATAACGAAAGTCGGAATATTCTAGTTTTTATGTTAAAAAAATAGGAAAAATATAAAAATATTAGGAATAAGTGTATATCTTTAAAAATGGTAAAAATGGCGATTTTCTAAAACTCTTGATTCTTTAATTCCCCTCGATGAACACTTAGCTACTTTTCGATGTAAATAGTCGAGGAGGATCGAGATTCTTAGTTTTCTAAGTGCTTACTTTTAGCATTACGTGAGGACACGCAATATCTTAGTATGGGGAATTTTGGTATGTGTTTAATTACACATACCTTTGACCACTAAAACCAGACTTAAATGACTAAAAACGTACCAAAAATACATTGTATTTGTATGTTTTGCATTTGTATTGTGCAGGAAATGGATATCCAAGAAAATGACAAAAATTGAAGCCAAAATGACAAAACCGAGCACGAGAACGGAAAGAGCGTAAAGAGAAGTCAAAATCAAAGCCAAGTCAAAAAAAAGTCAACCCCGGGAAGTGGATTTGGAAAGAGCTTCGAAAACCGAACCCGAAAACCTAAATTTCCAAAAGTGGGCCCACCCGTACCCACCTAGTGGGCCCGGGAAAGCCCACTTATATCTTATAACCCTTAAACCATAAATAAAAGCCCAAGTCCTTTTTATCTATACACCGGCCCATTAATAGCCCAACACCACCCCTGTTAATACCCCCGTTCTCCCGTTACCTTTTTATAACACCCCCATTAGTCCTTTAAGGACTAACGGTGCAAACATTTATAAACTCCAAGGACCAAAGTTGCACACATCAAGGACTAAATTTGCAACACACTTATACACTTTCAGGGGCTTGTTTTGCCAATTTCCCAAACTTTAAAAATTGCGGGAACACTATACATCACTTTCAGTTACCCTGTCCTCACAACCCGCCAAAAACCAGAGGTATTGTTCCTCTTTCTTCTCACCCTTTTCGACCTTATCCTTCCCCTTATTGCCACATTGGCAATCCTTTGCATCCTTATTTGTCTAGGAATCAAGACAAAAAGACGAAGGGCCAAGATCATACAACTTGGACACTACTCAGAATGGAAGGCTAAGATTGATTTGAGACCTCTCTCACACAAGAAACACATCTTGAGCCCTCTTAGCAAAGAAGCACAGGACCTAGAACCTTCCTTCGATTAGTATAAATAGGCTCCTTTGTAAGCCATTGAGGCACTTAGTCTTTTTTATCTAGCTTTTTAGTTTTCAGCTTATATTTTAATGTTTTTTAGTTTATTGTAATCTTTTTTTAAGCCTTGTACTGATTTATAAAGTTTAATGAAAAATTAAGTTTTTATGTTATAATCCTGTTTCTAAGTTAAAGTTTATTATGTTTTAAAACTGTTTCACAAGCTCACAAAAGCTCTTTTTACAACTTTCTTAAGCTGTTAACTTAAGCATTGTAAGTTTTTCCATAACTTATAAAGCTTAAGTCCTAGTTCACTAAAAATCCCTCAAAAAGCTCAAATGGATGATAAGCTTACAATGGAAGAGCTTATGGGTTTTACTAGCTTGTTTCTAACAAGCTAGAGCTTGTAGAATAGCTCTAAGAGCACTTGTTTGCCCTGTTTAAGCAAGGGCTTTTGTAAGTCTTCATTTTTCCATTTTTAGCTTATCTACTATAGCATTGCTTATTTACTAGTTATTTGTGCTTATTTATGCTTACTACTGCTTATTTATGATGTTTATTGCTTAAAATGCTTGTCTTGTAGTTTAGAAGTCATTAGTTTAAGTTTGCTTAAATTTCTGTCTATTTTAGCTTATAGAATTACAAAATCTGTTTCAGCTTATTTAAGTGCTTATTTGTTGTTGATATATGCTTAATATTGCTTAGTAGTCTTAGTTAACATCTAGTTTTTAAAAGTTTTAGCTTAAAACAGTTTGAATCAAGTTAAAAAGTTAAAATTAGTTTTTAAAGGGGTGTTTGGTTTAACTGCTTTTATGGGTCAAAGTGGGTTAAAATTGCAATTTGACACTTAAGTCAGTTTTGTAACACCCCCAAAATGGCTCGCAGCGGAATATGAGTCAGGGGGCGTGTTACTTCATAGATCAACAACACAAGATATATATAGAACGACAATTAAAAGTCGTAAAAACGGATACATTGGATTTTTGCAAATATCTGTTACAAAAAGCCCGAAGCTTAACTTGTTTGACATTAATAGTAAAAAGATACTAGTTCATAACACATTTTCCCAAAAACATATGCAACCAAATCTTTAGCATGATATCCCAAAACATATAATCACCAATGTATCCCAGCACCTCGTGCCTATTTACCTCCTGAAAAACATTGCTTTAAAACGTCAACAATAATGTTGGTGAATTCATAGGTTTAATAAATCGTATAATGCAGGACCACAAGATGACCCATTTGTATGATAATGCAACAGATGCAGACATCACATAAATGCAATTACGTTCACCCTAAGCTCATGACACTGAAGCTCGACAATATATTGCAATGTAAAATTGCCCACAATGCCCGTATGGATGTTCTAACCCGCAACATCCCCAGTCCGACATGGTATACGTTCGTTATCCGGCATACCGGCACAGTGAGCATGACTCACCCGAACGGGGATGTCAATCCCAAATAGATCTATTTATAACATTCGCGCTTACCCTCCAGGTAATTAACCAGTTCATGATAATGGGCTCAACTTGGGTTATCGCTACTTAGGCAACACGTAATCATAATATAAAATTTACCACTTGTGTCCAAAGTATAAAACATCGCATGTTTCTCACCCCAAAAACTTATAAATCAAAATCATTTAAAACATGGGGCTATGAACTCACCTTGAGTTCCGTATATCAAATAATTCACAGACAATGCGTCACGGTAACAACCGAAAGCAACCTAATCAAACATAGGTCGTATAAGCACTACGCATTTCAAATAACTACTACCATATATAATTCTATATAGCTACATCACCATCTAATCGCGTTTGTAAAAACGTATTTATAAAGTTAAAACGTTTATAAATAAACCCTTAGTAAAAACGGCGTAAAATGCACGTTTCAAGTCCGTTTGGTATGTTCCTTACGTCCACGCTTTCGTATTAAGACGATGTATCAAAATATGACATTTTTAGGTTTTGAGTCCACTGATGAACAGTACTTTTACTGTTCACATCAGTTATAAATTTATTTATATAAATTTAGTAATCGTAAAAACCCGTAAATGTAATAACTTATTCGTTTTAAACCCGATTTTAGCGATTCCTTCGAGCACGTCTTTGTAATTGATAGGAGTATCAAAATTATCACATTTTATAATTTTGGGTCTGCTGATGAATAGTAATTTTTACTGTTCATAGTTTATAAAATTACTTTTATAAACTTTAATTATCGTAAACGCCGTATTTTATTCGTTTTAGCTCCGTTTTTAGTGATTCTTTCGAGCACGTTCTCGTAATTGAAATCTCTATTTATTTATGAGGTTTACAAAAATAAATATTCCTGATATGAACAGTAACTTTTATAAAAATAGTTTTATAAAAGTATTTTTATACATTTTAAGTATATAAACTCGCGAAATTCATAACTTCTTCGTTATTAATTGTAAAATTACGATTCTTATCATTTTGGAATCCTAAAAATGTGTACAATATGTTAAAAATACTAAACCTCCTGTTTGTATATTTTTTTATAACAAGTTTTTATAAAAATTATTTTATAAATCCGCAAACGTATATTTGCCGTATCTTTTTCGTTATAGATCGGTTTTTCAAGTTCCTTATATGCTCGGAATCGTCACGAGGTGTTCTATCTTTATAAAACATAATATGGCTGTGTCAAAAGTCGAACCAAAACAGTCCCTTTGTAATCAATAGATATACTTATTTATATAACTTGTTTTAGGTACTTTTCAACTTAGTTATCTACCACAAGTCCTTTATAACCATATATAGCATATGTCTTACATATAATAAGGTCCATATAGTGTCCAAGAGTCCATAGTATCAAGAGCACAAGTCATTGCAATACTTTCACTTGTAACTTATTAAGTAAACTTTAGAAACCCTAATTTTGTATATACACTTTTTATACATATAACAACATGGTACAACACTTATACATCCATCTTAACATGATATAACCAACAACATACCATATGTAAAAGTGTACAAATCCATAACCACAAGTAAAAAAATAGGTTGTACATGTTTAAAAGCATTCTAATGGTGATTTCACTACATAGAACTTATATACACATAAAATCATAAATGTAAAGACATAAAGAGTCTTAGATAACCCTAGCGAGATGTAGGGCGATGATCAACAAAATCCAAACCCTTGTTTAGATCAAAAATCCAAGCTTGCACAACCTTGAAAACCCTAGTTTTCAAGAAAAACCTAGCTTCCACTTTCTTGCTTCAAAACTTTTAAAGGTTTAATCAAACCTTTAAAACACCTTGAGGTATCTTAGATATGATGTATAAGTGCTTGTATGGTCTTAGAAAATCAAGGTATGGATTTGGTAAAGAGGTGTTTGTTTGCCGTGGGATTATAAGAGAGAAAAAGAGAGATAGTTTTTGATTTTTGTTAAGTGTAATGCTTGTGTGTTTTTATCTCTTGCATTATACTAGATATCTTATACATCTTAGAAAGTCAAGGAACATCTAGAGGATTTCTAAGGAAGTCATAAGTCCATTTCACTATTGGAGCAAGTAAGAAAATCAAACCAATGTTCCTAAAAGTAGGGATTATCCCATGAAAACAAGGAGAGGTGTTTTCTATGATATTTTCTTGTATCCTAAAGACCACATCCGGCCCTATGGGGTATTTGGTGATGTTATAATTCAAATTTTGGGTATTGGGTACAATTGTGGGTATTTGTTGAAGCGTAGAAAAGTTTTGGTGGTTCCGGGAATGCCTAAACGTATTTTATCGCGAAACGTAACCAATTTACGTAACCAATAAAAATAAAAATGAACAAAGTTAATAATTATCCTCCAAATAATTACTTAACACTTGCTTGATGTAAACGTTTAATTGTTTGATGCCCGTTTACATTGAACGATAATTTTTAGCTTACGCGATTTAACTTAATGCTTTAAAATTACAAGCAAATGCGTACAACACTAAAAATTAATAACGAACTTATTGACGTCGCAAATGACTCTAAAACACGGGGTGTTATAAACATACAATTCACGTGACCATTGGATGAATAATAGTCACATAAAATACACATTTACTTGATTTTAAAAAGCATATGGTCACACTTATTAAGACTTTTGGCCATTTTTTTATAATTGTATGTGACTAACTCCAAAAAAAACACCCGTTGTGTGACTAAATCATCACAAACGTCACATTTATTATATATTCATGTGGCCACAGGACGGGAAATAGTCACACAAAATACACATTTACTTGAATAAATCATCTCAAATGTCACATATATTATATATTTATGTGGCCAAAGGACGAACAATAGTTACTCTCAAAAACCATGCGTGTGACTATAAAGTGTTTACGGTCACTAATACTGATTAATCCAACAAAACTTGTGCCTAATTTGTCACACATATTCGGGTTTCGGTCACTCTTTTTCAATGGAAATAGCCACGAACTCCCTAACGTGACCGTATGTGACCTACAATGGCGCGATCTTTAGTGACAAACACCCAAAAAAACACGTGTGACCATATGTATATCGTCACACATTTTTGAGTGACCAATACTAGTTTTTGTACTAGTGCTTTAGCCGGCGAGATCTTATTTTTCTTGGTATTGCTTCTAGGCTGTGATCCGCTAGCATTGGTGCAACAGTTTACTCCTGTAGAAGGAGGCACATGGACATTAGTCTGCTGAGTGTTCAGTTGCCCTACATGTATGTGTGTGTTACTATTTGACGTGTCACATTGTTCTTCAAAAGTAACTTGCTTTTTTAAAATTTGACTAACGACAAATGGTTAACCCAACCTTTTCTAAAGTCGATCACGCAAGCCCGTAGCATATCCTCGAAAGTTTGAATGGTCCTCTCGCTCTGCCCGTCGGTCTCTGGATGATACGTCGTGGTCATGGCCAAGCTAGTACACAAAGCCTTTTGAAGTGACCTCCAAAAATGCGATGCGAACCGAGGGTCACGATCACAAATAATTAAGACAGGGATTCCATGTCTCGTGACTACCTCCTTTAGGTACATCCTTGCCAGTTTCTCTAGGGGATCAGTTTCTCTCATCGGTACAAAGATTGCAGACTTGGTGAGTCGATCAACAATCACCCAAATGGTATCGTAACCTTGCGACGACTTAGGAAGCTTTGTGACAAAATCCATAGTGATGTTGTCCCACTTCCATTGAGGTATTTCAGGTTGTACCAACAATCCTGATGGTCTTTGATGTTCAGCTTTGACCTTAGCACAGGTCAGGCACTTGCTAACATAGGTGGCGATGTTTGCTTTCATATTGGGCCACCAATATAGTTTCTTCATGTCTTGGTACATCTTATCAGAACCCGGATGAATAGAGTATTTTGATTTGTGGGACTCGTGCATGATCACGATCCTTAAATCTCCTAAAGATCATAGTAAACCTAATCTGCTACTTGAAGATAGAGTTCCATCCGCACGGGGGTTCAACTTTTCCGTTTTGGACTTTCTGGATCCTTTGAATTTTCAACCAGCATACCTCCAACATCTTCATTCTTGATATTCTCCGGTTTCCTTGCTTCAGTCTGAGCATTCAAGATTTGCTTAGGAAGATCCAAGCCAATAGTCATGACTAAGGCTCGAACTCTTAATGGTTTAATTCGTTCTTTCCTGCTCAAAGCATCAGCAACCACATTTGCCTTTCCCGGGTGATAGCAAATCTCACAATCGTAATCACTAAGCAACTCTAACCAACGACGATGCCTCATGTTCAACTCCTTCTGATTAAGAATATGTTGCAAACTCTTATGATCAGTGAACACCGTACACTTGGTTCCGTACAGATAGTGCCTCCAGATTTTGAGAGCGAACATTACTGCTCCAAGTTCCAAATCATGAGTCGTATAATTTTTCTCATGTATCTTCAGTTGGCATGATGCATAAGTAATCACTTTATCCCTCTGCATCAGCACAACGCCTAAACCTTTGATGGAAGCATCGCAATATGCGACAAAATCTTCACTTCCTTCTTGTAACGCCAGAATTGGTGCACTAGACAACTTCTGTTTCAATGTTTGGAACGCTACTTCTTGTTTGTCGCCCCAAACAAACTTAACCTTCTTCTGAGTAAGCTTGGTCATTGGTTTGGCGATCTTCGAAAACCATTCAATAAATCTTCTATAATACCCAGCAAGACCTAAAAATTAACGAATCTCCGTTGGTGACTTAGGAGACACCCAATCCTTAATGGATTCAATCTTAGCAGGATCCACATGAATGCCTTCACTATTAATCACGTGACCGAGAAATTGCACCTTAGGAATCCAAAATTCACATTTGGAGAACTTAGCGTACAACTCCTCCTTCTTAAGCAATTCTAGAATCGTCCTAAGATGTTCTTCATGCTCTTTCTTGTTCTTCGAGTAGATGAGGATATCGTCGATAAATACAATCATAAATTTATCCAGATATGGCTTGCACACGCGGTTCATGAGGTCCATAAATACCGCCGGTGCGTTAGTCAAGCCAAATGGCATCACTTGGAACTCATAATGACCGTACCGAGTCCTGAATGCCATCTTCGGAATATCCCCTTCCCGTACTCTAAGTTGATGATAACCAGATCGCAAGTCTATCTTCGAATAAACACTGGATCCTTGGAGTTGATCAAATAAATCGTCAATCCTTGGAAGTGGATAACGATTCTTCACTGTCAGCTTGTTTAATTCCCGGTAATCAATGCACATCCGGAATGATCCATCCTTCTTCTTGACAAACAAGACCGGAGCTCCCCAAGGTGAGGAACTGGGCCTTATAAAACCCTTGTCGGACAGTTCTTTCAGTTGCTCCGACAACTCTTTCATCTCAGAAGGCGCCAATCGGTAAGGTGCCCGTGCTACAGGTGCAGCACCGGGTATCAAATCAATTTGGAATTCCACTTGACGAGTCAGAGGAAGACCCGGTAAGTCCTCGGGAAATACTTTGATGTATATTGGTTGTTTGGATTTGCTCTTTCGGATATAGGCGCATTTCGTTAGTTCTTTCGTTGCATTGATTAAATCGTTAGTATGTGTATCAAACGTTTCTTTAAGCCACTAATTGTTCCTAACATTATGAAGTGTGTATCATTACTTCCTTGATGGTATTATCCCCTTGGTTTTCGTAAACCCGTTGGCGAGTGTTAGTATCGATGCTTTTAGATTTGCTTTGTCGATCGTTTTATTTGGATAAGACCTTACGTTTTCTTTTGGGTACGTAACGTCTTGCATGTAGTTTTCCTTGTACGAGGTTCGTTTGATTCTATTTGAGTATATGGTTCATGGTATTTTCTTTTCAGTTTTCAAAAAATAGAAGTGTGTTAGAGTCGTACGGTGTTTTTCGTTCCTCTTTAGGTATTATGGTGTCTTTTTGAGTAACATTTTTTTTATTTGATATATTTTATAATTATGTCTAATTATAAAAACCTTTGGAAGTATTGTGTTGGTTTTTGTTTGTAGTAAATTTATGTCATAAAATGTTACTTTGTGAATAGATTTTTATCTTATTATAATAAAAGCTGAGGTTTTTAATCGTGATTCATAGTGGTAAGGTTCCGTACACCATTAGATAACCGTCTCTAGATTTTCTTTAGACAAACTGAAGGAATTTTTCAGATTACTTTTTAGACAATTTTTTTTTATTTTAAATATGATTTTTTTACTTAAATTGACTTTCTTTATTTAAAATTGATTTTATAAAAACATTATTTGAGTTTTGACCCTTTCGAGGTAATAGTTGATAATGGGATTAACGAATTTTCCATCTTTTCGTATTTGATATTTTTTTTGTTAATTGTCGTGTACGCTATTGATTTTCTTTTGGTCTTTGCGTTTTCACTTGTTAGCATATTAGTTTTCCTTTCTTTCAAAGGATTCTTATGTCATTTGATCCACGTCTACTTGCATATGTGGAATCTCCTATATGCATTCTAGTCTTTGACTCGATATTCGTTTGTTATCCTATTCGATTGTTCATAACCTTTGGAGTTCGTTGATACCGTTGAGTCATGGAAGCTTTGATGTGATTGTGGGAATAGACTGGTTGTCCAAGAGGAAGTTTGTGATAGTATGTTATGAGAAGGTATGTTAGAAATAAGTTGGAAGGTGTGTTGAAGATATTGTCGAGTTCATGGGGGAACTTACTTTGGAGCCGCTTAAAGCCCTAATGAACGCTAAGGTAGATGAACCTAGGATAAGTGATATACCCGTGGTACGAGATTTTATTGATGTGTTAGTGGAGATTTGTACACGACGACCAAGCTGAAGGTCGCATAGTTTGGTTCATGGAGCGACGCCAGTCGCGAAGTCTCCATATCGTTTGGCACCCTCAGAAATGCAAGAATTGTCTGGACAACTTCAAGAGTTGCAAGACAAGGGTTACATATGACCTAGTCATTTTCCGTGGGTAGCACCGGTATTATTTGTTAAAAAGAAGGATGGTTCTTTTCGCATGTGTATTGATTTACTAGGGTATTTAAACTAAATTAACTATTAAAAGCCCGTTATCCATCCCTAGGATGATGATTGTTTTTTTTGATCAGGTTTAAGAGGAGACGCTTGTCTTTCTTATTTGTTAGATTTTCGGTATAGGTTATCATCAGTTATCGTGTGCATGTGGATGCCATTCTAAAGACCGCATTTCGAACGAGATACATACATTTTGAGTCTACGGTTATGCCTTTTGGATTAACCAATGCACTAGCGGTTTTCATGGACTAAATGAACCGGGTTTGCAAAATTTTTGTCTTCTTTTCTTGAACGAATAGGAATTACCAAGGCGGCGTTTGTTGTTATATGAGGTTTAGGAGGGTGTGACTTTGCTTTAGCAGGTTGCAGGAATGAAAACGACAGATGTGGGAGATAATGAATAGTGTTTGGGCGGTAATTGGGTTATGGTTTGAATATTGGCGTAATTGGTCCATGATTTCGTGAAATGTTTGCACCGTTAGTCCTTGAGGACTAACAGTGTAAAATGTATAAGGGTGTTGGGTTTAACGGGTGTTAATTGGCTGTTAATGGATTTGTCTTGGGCTTGTGTTGGGCCGGTTATAAAGGATATGGATTGGACTTTTTAATAAAGGCTTAAAAAGAGTTTTAGGCTTTATTATTTGTAGTGGGCTGACCCGGCCCAATAAGGTGGGCCCGGGTTGGTCCATTTTGACAATTTTGGGTTTTTGGGTTCGTTTTTCGATGCTTATTTCAATGCCGTGTCCCGGAGTTGACTTTGACTTTGTTTTGACTTTGACTTTTTTGGCTGTCTTTGACTGGCTTTGACTTGACTTTTCGCGCTCTTTTCATTCTTGTGCTCGGTTTTGTCATTTTGGCTTCGTTTTTGTCCCTTTTTGAATATCCGTTACCTGCACAATACAAATAGCAAAACAAGCATATATTTGGTATTTTATGTCTGGTTTTTGATCATTTAGGCTTATTTTATTAGGTAAAAGGTATGTGTATTTAAGCACATACCAGCTACCTATGTTAGCAAATGTTTAACTTGTGCAAAGGTGAAGGCTGAGCATCAAAGGCCTTCGGGCTTATTACAACAACCAGATATACCTGAATGGAAGTGAGAAAACATCACTATGGACTTCATCACAAAGTTACCTAGAACAAGGAGTGGGCACAATGTGATATGGGTTGTAGTTGATAGATTAACCAAATCAACACATTTTCTGGCAATACGTGAAGATTACAGTACAAAGAAATTAGCGAGGTTGTACACCGATGAAATTGTCGCGCGTCATGGAGTGCATGTGTCAATTATATCGAATCGTGATGCACGGTTTACATCACGTCTCTGGAAAACATTTCAGAAAGCCTTAGGAACGCGATTGGATATGAGCACGGATTATCATCCTCAGACAGATGGACAGAGTGAGCGTACAATTTAGACGTTGGAGGATATGTTAAGGGCGTGTATGATAGACTTTAGTGGCGGTTGGGATGTCCACCTACCGTTAGCTGAGTTCTCTTATAACAACAGTTATCACACTAGCATTCGGTGTGCTCCGTTCGAAGCCCTATATGGAAGAAAATGTAGGTCACCCATGTTATGGGCTGAAATTAGGGAAGGTTGTTTGATTGGACCCGAATTGGTACAGGAAACGACTGATAAGGTAGTGGTTATAAAAGAAAAACTCCAAGCGGCGAGAGATCATCAAAAGAGTTATATGTACAGTGGACGTAAGATGGTAGAATACGATGTTGGAGAGAATGTGTTGTTAAAAGTGTCACCATGAAAAGGTGTGATGCGTTTTGGGAAAAAAGGTAAGTTAGCACTGAGATATGTTGGACCATTTGAGATCCTTGAGAGGGTCGCATCGATTAAGATTGCCTGAGGAATTTATTGATTTGCATGACACATTCCATGTGTCGAACCTGAAGAAGTGTTGGGCAAACGTAAATTTACAGGTGCCGTTGAATGAAATCAAAATCGACAAGACTTTACTTTTTGTTGAAAAACCAATAGAAATTATAGATCGTGAGGTTAAGAGTTTGAAACATAGTAGAATACCACTTGTGAAAGTTTGTTGGAATTCAAAGCGTGGTCC
>BQNB010027531.1:0-57542 GCA_026074375.1 Tanacetum coccineum
CTTTTTATGTGAAGTTGTATCTGTTATAACTGTCGCATACGTTTTGATATCTTGTGGTTCACTATAACATCGTTTGAACTAAACCTATGAATTCACCAACTTTATGTTGACGTTTTAAGCATGTTTTTCTTAGGTGCTTAGCATGGATGTTGTTGCTTGAACCATATGAAGTCTATTGCCGAACAAGTTTTCCAAATTTTATCCATGTTTATCTTAATTACCGTTGTTGAACTTATTTAAGCTTTTGCATGTTGTCTTTTGAACCTTTTAAACTTGATTGATGTAAACTTATTAATATTTTAAATTTATGCAACAGTGTTTATTTTTCAAACATACCTTTAGAGGTCGTTCTTTATGCTTTATACTTGAGATAGCCATGGAGGTCACGCCCCCGGACGCCAAATCGGAAGAAACCCTATTTGGGGGTGTGACAACTACGATCAATATTGCCGGAAGTAGAACATCGTTTTACACTCATTTCAACAGATTTGGCTGCAAGCAATTCATGCCGCCGCGCCTACATATTAAGAAACATCATCGCCATTCAAAACACAAACCTAGCGCCTGTTGTACTTTTTTCAAAATCCATTCATGTTGTCTATTTGAATATTATATATATCTGTCGCAAATTTAGAAATATCTTAAAAAGCAAACTAAACAAACTCCTAAGCAACAACAAATAACGACTACCAAAAGACAATAAGGCAAATAGGCAACATCAAATCATAATCCCTAAATCACAATAACAGTTGAGCAAATCCAACAAAACAAACGGCATGCATAAAAATTTTTGAAATCCAAACACGCAAAACGAAATCATAAAAAAGAGGCTTACCAAGCTGCTAGAAATCGTTGATTATAGGAAAAAAAAACACCCATTTTAATAAAACACAGACTATATATACTCGCCATCGAAGCTGTAAGAGAAGCACTCCATCCGAAAGTGGGAAACACTTAGCATTAATGTGAAATACTTTATCCCAGTAGGAAACGTACTAAAAATGTATCACAGATGATCACAAAATTCTTTATGGGAGTTTGTGAAGCTAATCAACTCAGATAAAAGCATCAATTCAGAACGTATCATGGCTACTAACCTCATAGGTTGCCTTGCCAAGTTACAGACTACTCATATTCATCATTGCCTAATTATAACAACTCACATTCGCCATGCCACATGTATAAACAACCCGACAAAACATGGGTGGCTTTGACTTTCAATGATTCGATAATTTAATGCAGTATGAAAATAACAAATGCGTTTAAAATACAAATTGAACACGCGTTGTACATTCGGCTGTCATAACCTGCAAAGCCAGGAAGGGTGGCATCAATGCGTTAGTATAAATGCCGTGCCAAGGTATGGAACTCCTCAAGGAAGACCGCCATGGCTGCATTAACATAAACGTGTCGCCAACTTTGTGTAGTATACAGATTCTATGGAAAAGCATTTTCCCCTCCCCCTAAAAAATGTGTAGACAAATGCACGCCAGTTACCATCAACCATAGATAAATCCAGTCTGTAGTGACCAACTACTCTAGGCAGTTGTTTGAAAATTATGAAACCGACAGAATGTGTGAGTTTCGAAAATCTTAGACAATTACCTAGAGTATTTGAATTTTCCACAAACAACAAAAGGCGACTGCAACTGTACTTTCATATTTAAAATCAAGATATGGCTCACACGCGTAAAGCTAACTACCCTAGGCAGTTATTCGAGAATGACAAAAGTGACACAACTTATCAACTCCGAAATTATCGAATAACTCCTACATTGTTTACAGCTATAAATCTGAACCTTACCAGTAGCCCAAACATGAGAACGGTTGGAAATAGCAAAGGTTTCCAACAGCTATTGGATTTCACAACTTGGATACAAACTGCTCGAGTGAGACCATAGCCCAAGTTTCTGTAAAACAGGATTTCGCAATGGTTGCAAACATAATAGTTTACCAACCCACATCATACTCAACAACAAGTGTATAAAAAAAGGCTCAGTTCAATATGTGTGGTTGCAAGTAATTAATACCGCCCTGCCTACACATTCAAACTCATCATTGCCTCTTTTCAACAGAAGACATCAGATGCATATTGCACTGGCAACACGCAACATCCATGCCACAGACTTCACCATAAAAATCTGAACAGTGCGTGGGAAAATTCAAGATAACAACAAAATTAGGTACAAAACTCATGAAAATTGTGAATGTGCACCAAAAACATAAGTGACACACCAGCTGGCCCCAACAGTCATTCATAAATCTGTTATGCTTCCCAGCTGATGCATCACCAATGGTAAACATCCAGGTGCACGAAAGACATGAGTGACACACCAGCTGGCCTAAGAGACGATTCATGAGCACGCTATATGCGTTATAAAGCCAATAAGATATTTACATCTTCGCATCACACTCTAATGGTCACTCATAGCTCCATGTAAAAAGCCAGCAATCAAAGGGCTATAATTTGAATTTCCAACTAGCTATTGTTGACTTTTGACATGGAAGCTAGGGATGGTCTATAGAGAAAGATAATTAAGCCAGCGCGTGTCCAAACTATAAATCTGTAGAAACCGCAGACCACCCTTTTCCCACCTATATCCCACCATTCTGACCCACTATGGTTGCAAACAGAGGTTCATTATGTCCCGCCAATACACAAAGCAGACACGTCAACCTGCAGTTGGTACTTCTAAGACTTATTAATTGAAACCTTTTCATTTTCGAATAATAGCCAGGCTGACCGTACACAAATAGGAGCAGAAACTGAAGAGATATATACGACTGATTCAGTACAGTTATTCAAACTTTGTGTCTCAAACGAGCATAATGACATCTTTGCCCATCCAAGATGACATATACGGTTACTAACTTCATTATCCGTATCATATATATACAGCTACAGGAAACATAGCTGGTGACCCTCTTCAGGAAAAACTGATTGACCGACAATATATTTTGTCCCAAACACCTTGAAAACAAAGCAACCATCCCTCTGCTAATAGATTCATCAATATTTGCACCAAATGAATACAACAGGAGGGGCGACCGACTGTTACATGAAAACTGCACCTCTTCCACATCACACGTTCCCATAAACAAAAGCAACAACATAATGACTCAGAAACGTGCTTGTAAACCGGAACAAACAGATGATTGACCCATAGTGGCTGCAACCACGCTCCCATGATGCCACGTAAAAAGAAACAGGGCTCTTTCACCCATCAAGGTCAACCACCAAATTATTATGTCTGAAAACCACAATAAGCACATCAACGGTAGTATCTTCATCGCCTAAAGGCAACCAGCCCCCGCAAACGTCTGAGCAAACAAAAAACTCGTGATACCCCGCCAAGATACAAGTCACTTAACAACGCCATGGCTGCAAACACGAATTCAAGATACCCCACCAAGGTACGGGCCGCTATTACCCACAAAGAACATCCAAAATAACTTACCGTTTACTGCAAAAACAAACCCCACAAAAAACCGATATCCAAAACAATCATTCCAAAGGGCACACCACAAACACCACTATAACATGGTCACTTTTTTTCAACTATTCTGGAAAAATGTAAACAAACACATTTGTAATTCCGACAAAAACTCACTTTCAATAGCTCTCTATAAACTACCTCAAATTTAAACACTCCACAAATCCATACCCCAGACATTAAACACAAACTAACATCGAACATAAACCCTAAATAGAAAAGAAAACAAAGATCTTACCAGTAATTTGAATAGATGTCAGCGTGGAAACCCCAACCAAACCAATAATCATATGAATCCCAAATAAACCAACAATCATATGAATAGATGTCAGCCACAAAACCCAAACCAAAAGAACAACCAACGCCAAATAGAAGATAAAAATAAGAGACAAAGAATGACCTAGAGGGATAGAGATCAGAGAACAGAATTGAGAGAAACACCTAAATACTCGAAGACGAACACATAGTAAATATCGCCTGAAGTGGGAGAGGGGACAAAAAAATATAGTAAGTATCGCCGGAAGTGAGAGAGAGGCCAATACGGTAAATACCAACCATCGGAAAACGCGTATCGATGATAGTGGGAGGGTGGCAAAAAAGTAAATACCGGCCATGAAAAAACGTGCATTGAGGACACATTTACCAAGAGCGTACCGCTCTTTTGTAAAATGTATTAATATATAAATAATTTATAATTTTAGGTACTACTGTAATATTTTATAAACTAACAACGATATGTCGATACTTCGTCTTATTGTAATTTTACTACAAGTACAGTAAACAATCTAATTTTCAAAAGTTAAGTTTGGCAACCAATCGAAAATTCAAAGGACTTTTCTTAAGAAAAAACAGTTTCTATAAAACTGTTATATATAGTCGGTTAGTAGAAAGAATTTTTACAAAATTCAATTATCATCCGTTAGATCTAATCACAGATCTAATCCAACGGTCTATATCATAACAAAGAACAAGGACTCTGATATTATAATAATAATATATATATTATATTATATATATATATATAAATATATATAAATATATAATAGTAATATAAATATAATATATATATATATATATATAGCCAGATTATGATTCAAATGATAAGCTTTTTCTTAAAATAAGAAGGATAAGAAATAACTAAAACCGCATATACCCCGAGATGCATCGCCATAAATTATATTCATCTCTATAATCTTAAATGCATATAATGTAACATAATGTGCTTTGTTAGCTTATATTTAGTTGCATATATGCATTTTATGATTTCCACTTCTTTTTTGTTCCATTGTCAATGTCTCGAAATAATGAAATCCAATTTGCACAATCCTACAACAACAAATTAACTTTCGAAACTCTAAATGGTACAGTCAAAAATGAAATAAAAATGCTATCTAATGCAAGTCGATGCAATCTCAAATGTTTTGTTTATGTCACTTCTCTACCACTTCTATTTTAATTTACTTCTCACTGGATCCTTACTCTAATATACCATGCAATTAACATTCATCAACGTATATATTACCTCCTTCGTATCCCACGAAAAGTGCGATTTACTAACAAAATCTTTTTTATCTAGTCGTTCTTTAAAGCTTCCGTTAGTGTACTACTTTGAGGTTGACGAATATTAAGAGACCGCAACCTGAAGGAACCAGTACCATACGGAAGATTTAGGTACAGCATACTCGAGTATAGCAGTATGGCGAAACAATCAAGTTGAGATCATAGCTAATGATCACGGGAACAGAACCACACCGTCTTGTGTAGCGTTTACGGATACGGAATGTTTAATCGGTGATGCTGCCAAAAATCAAGTGTTCATGAATCCTATTAATACTGTTTTTGGTAAGCTTACGTTGACTGTACTATATATATTTGCCAGTATTTATATTTAATTTGTATTGAGTGATTGTTGTTATGATTATATAGGAAACTGTACACATATTTGTTGGTATAATTGTATATTTATGTATAGTGTATATCATGTCACTTGTTTGGCTTAAGGGATTATGTTTTAACCAAATTAAAATTTCGTTATTATGGCTTCTTAATAAATAGGTTTTCTTGTATTTGCAAATTTTGTAGTTATATGTACTAACAACAACCCTGTTTATAAATGCAGAACAAAAATGATGATCGGCAGAAGGTTTAGTGATACTTCGGTCCAGAGTGACATGAAGCATTGGCCATTTAAGGTCATTCCTGGTCCAGATGACAAACCGCTAATTAGGGTTAATTACAAAGGTGAAGAGAAACAATTTGCCGCTGAGGAAATCTCTTTAATGGTTCTCTTAAAGATAAAGGAGACAGGAGAGGCTTATCTTGGAATCCCAATTAAGGATGCTGTCGTGACGGTTCCTGCTTACTTCAACGCCTCACAGCGTCAAGCTACAAAGAATGCTGGCGTTCTTGCTGGTCTAAATGTGATGCGTGTTATGAATGAGCCTAAAGCTGCAGCCATGGCATATGGTCTTGACAATGCCATGCCTTTTAAAGGAGAGAATGTTCTTATTTTTGACCTTGGTGGTGGTACTTGTGATGTCTCGCTTGTCAACATGGATAAAGGTGTCTTTGAAGTTAAGGCGACTGCTGGTGATACTCATTTGGGTGGTGAGGACTTAGACAATAGGATGGTAGATCACTTTGTTAATGAATTCAATAGTAAGTACAAGAAAGACATCAGTAAAAACCCGAAAGCTCTTAGATGATTAAGAACTGCATTCGAGAGGAGCAAAGAGGACCCATTTCATGAGCTGCCAGACATACAATCGAGCACGATTATTTGTTTGAGGTATTGATTGCGAGCAATTCAACAATCACCCGGGCACAATTTGAGGAGCTCAACATGGATCTTTTCAGAACATGTATGGAGCTTGTGGACAAGTGTTGGAGAGACGCAATTCCTTTTAAGGAAAGCAGTATCGTTCATGATGTTGTTCTTGTAGGTGGATAAACCCGAATCCCGAAAGTACAACAACTGTTGCAAGATATCTTTAACGGGAAATAGCTTTGCAAAGGCATCAATCCTGATGAAGCTGTTGCTTATGGTGCTGCTGTTCAAGCTGCGATATTGACTGGTGAAGGTAACCAGAAGGTTCAAGACGTTTTGGCATTAGAGGTCACTCCAATATCTATCGGCTTGGAAACCTCTTGCGGGTTCATGATTGTATTAATGAGAAAAAACACCACACTACCCTGGAAAAAGCAACGTGTTTTCACAACTTATTTCGACAATCAACCTGGTGTTTTAATTCACGTTTACGAAGGGGAAAGTGCAAATACAAAAGACAACAACTTGTTAGGTACACTAGAATTGTCGGGAATTTCAGCAGCCCCTCGCGGGGTCCCTCAAATCAATGTATGTTTAGATATGGATGCAAACGGTAACTTGGAAGTGTATGCTGAAGACAAGGATGGTGGTCGAAAAAACAAGATCACTATCACTAATAATAAAGGAAGGTTGTCGAAGGAGGCTACTAAGAAAACGGGTCTTGAAATTGACGTATACGAGAAGGAGCCAAAAACAAAAGACGCCGCAAAGAATGCACTTATGGATTATGCCTACTACGTAAGGAATAAAACAAAGGATGAGACGGTGGCATCGAAGATTCATACGGTAAGAAGAAGCTTAGGGATGCTGTTGACGAGGCTCTCAAGTGGTTGGATTCGAATTCGCTCGCAAAGGTGGAGGAATATGAAGAGAAGAGAAGGAGCTTGAAAGTGTTTTACATCCTCGATAAGGTATGTTAAGAAACCCCTTTTGTTAACATTAGTTTTATAGTTGCCAATATGGTGGAATTACAAATTGATCAAACCCTATATTATACTCCTACATGCGTCCGAAGACACAGTAATTCTAATAATTTCCTCATATACCGAAGCATGTAGTGGGGCGGGATAAGATTAAAGATCAATTCAACCCCATACTGCGCATATAAAAAACTAAAGCTTCACAAGAAATCAAATTTCATAGTTTAATGTCCGTATTAAATTTGTCCAAAAACCCCCGTTTCGCAAATAACACATAACTAGTCACAAGGAGTATGCTTATGTGTGTAATATTAGACATGTTCAATCCAAATTTCTCTATAAGTATAAGTCCGTTTTTAAGAGTTTCATAAAGTATATTTTGAAAATATTGAGCATCACATGGCATATCACGTATAAGCAATTAAAACAGACAGAAAATTACAGTAGAAGTGAAGACAGACTCT
Organism: Tanacetum coccineum; assembly: GCA_026074375.1. Lineage (NCBI taxonomy): Eukaryota > Viridiplantae > Streptophyta > Magnoliopsida > Asterales > Asteraceae > Tanacetum > Tanacetum coccineum. The sequence continues at coordinate 7,706 of BQNB010027531.1, forward strand.
GAAAGCAGTAAATCCAGATACGCCTCTAGTTCACAAAAGAAGAATTCGCATAATCGAAATGGAGAACCATAAGACTCTCACTAGATTTTCTGCTAAAGTACTTAGATCACCACATCCATCATATAACATGATTGCGTGAGTCTTATAGCCGAGATAAATCAAGAATAGAATAACATGGCAGCTTAATTAACTTTTAATTTTAGTCTATTCTTCTTATTATCAAGAAACATTAGAATTTATTCTAGGTGTTTATTCATTATTTATGGAAAGTATTGCATATAATTACCATAATTTTCCAATAAAACAATAAATAAATCAAGATTTCATGCAGCCCTAGATAGTTTAAAATGTGTGTAACCTATAAAACACCAAACGAGTTGGCTCGTGATGCCACTGTTGAGATTTGATAAATTGTTAACCATTAACACTACGAGTACGCAGCGGATATGGATCATGTTTGGTTAATATAGTTAACACACAATAAGTAAACAAATAGGAAACAAGAAAACTAACCCTTGAAGACAACAACAAATGTTATGAAACAAAGTGACTAAGATGTCACCTCTACGAGTGCTCACACAAACATGTCCAACGAGTACGCCCTGAATGCTAGCCAACAATCACGTATAACCCAATACAACCTTTGTATACCAACCCTACTGAATACTAAGCCCCAAAGCCACTCTATACTTCTGGACCGAAATTCAGTAAAAGGAAACTAAGGTTACCTGATTTTCGGTAGAACCAAAAATGACCAGATGCAACCGAAAATCAGAACACCAAACCCTAGATCGAATCTACTTCTTGTCAAAGACTAAGAACATGTTAAACCAACCCTAGATCTGCTGTGGAAAACTAAAGAACAAACCACTCTTGTTTATCCCCTTTTCTGTTCACCGAAAATCAAATCTGCTAGGGTTATGAAAACCGAAAATCAACTAAAACCTAATTAGGGTTTATGAATTGATTAATATGGAGTAAGGACTGAATAGGAGCAGGTTTGTGATGTTATGTATGTTGTTATATTCGTTCATAAGCTCCAGAGGTGAAGGTTATATACCTAACAAACCCTAGTGATGATAAACAACACATAAGAAGTTGTATTCTTATCATAACTCTCAAACCAATCCTTATCCTCTAAGAAAATGCACCTAGACACTTTTAGGAATCCCTCTAATAGCTGATAACTACATTAGGACAACCATAGATTCCTTGTCTAGTCATTTTCGGCCCTAACGTTTAACATTAGTAGCATACGTGAATTTATAAACGCACTCTAAGTGTTTAACGTGTGTGCCCCCAATAGGCTCACACATTTCTAGCCGTAATGAGCTAATCTAACTACCACATTCCAACAGCTCCCACTTAGGAGTTGGAGTAGCAGACAACACATATACTAACGACGGAAACGTCTAGCAACACTCACATTCGTTTTTAAACTAGAAATGTCTAAGATCAAGTTTCATAAACATTCTCAATAGCATGGTTATGTATCTCTTGCTATCATCATCCCTTTGTTTAAATACTGTTAAATCATGGATATGGATCTAACTCATTCCATATAGTTTAACTATTTAGATTCTCATTATAAAACTTAATACATATATATAATATGTAATCAAGAATCATCTTGCATTACCTTTTGGGTGCGGCCACACTATTATCTAATTAATTCTGGAGAGGCGTCAATGGTATCATACTGCACATCAAGTGGAGGAACAAATTCTTTGTTAAATACAAGTGTTGTGAATGCTGCTTCACATCACTTCCAATAATAGCCTTTATAACTACCATTTTCAGGTTAGCGTTTGACTTAGAATTAAAAAGTAATATCCACACATATATAACAACCCGTATTTTTCATCAATGTAATTATCCATCTATTAAATTAGATGCACTGTAATATCCATCTATTATATATACACCACCTATTTACAGGGAAATTTTTGCTTTATCTCATTATGCCACGTAACTTGCATCTCTAAAGTAAACGAGCTCACGCAACCTACTTATGCCAATTTTATCTATGTTTATATCATGTAAACATCCTAATATGTCAAGTCTATATCTTAATATTATTTTTACCAAGTACATTACCCATTTAACATAACATTTACAACATTTTATCAAAACAAGCTTTAAACGTTAAACGTTTATATCAAAACCCTAATTATATGTAATGTATACATATAAACTGAATGTGCAAGTATTCAAAGCATGTGTACAAGTGTACAATGCACAATATTTGAAATATATTTTCCCTCTAAATCAATGTATAAGTCATTAATGCACAATGTACAAAATCATAAAGCATGAATTCAAATAAGCTTATTTTTCACCGTTTTCATTCTAATTTCTTACCACTACTTTAGTACAAGGTACAATACTCAATGCACAACATCTAAACCCATAAACCAAACCTAATCATTCCTAAAACCTTAACACTAAAACACTAAACCCTAAATGAAACTCAAACCCTAATTTCTTTTAAAACCTAAAAACTAAACCTAAACCCTAATCCTAACATTAAATCTTAATCCTAAAACCTAATCCTAACACTAAACCTTAATCCTAAACCCTAATCTATCCCTAATCCTAACCTTAATCTACGTTTTAAAACCCTAAATCCTAAGCCGAACCAAAACCAACCCGTCACCTATTTTCTTTCATTTTTGACCCATTTTAAACCTAAGCTAGCACCCTAACACCTCAAGCACCTCTATGACTAACCTACTATCTCCCTAAGCACCTTACAAGCACCTCCATCACCTCCTTGTAAGCTACTTGCACTCCAAACACCCCCTTGGCAGCCGAACCTCCACACACCCCTTCCACCTCTTCATAGCTAGTTTCTAGCTTACCTTACTCATCATACTAGCATCCTTTAATCACCTCAGCTAGCTAGGACACTAATCAAACCCCAAACTTAGGCACCAAGGTGTTTTTACCCCTATAAATAGTCGAACTCCCCCGCCATTTCAAATACACCTTAAATTTCATCATACACATAAATGGAGTCTTAAATCAGACCAAGGAGGATCAAGTGAAGTCCTTAAGATCATAATTGAATCCAAGAACTAAGAAAAAGGAACCCTTGAAGTCGTTACTAGGCGTACGAACTCGAAAACCCATTTCGACCCATTTTAGCTCAAGTAAGCTCAAAATCTTGTTCAATAATCTTATAATGTGTATTAGAATGTTCATAATACTCTTAAGATCATATATGAACTCTTGTTAAAGCCTTGAATCGTCAAACCCATGCGTTTTTTTATTAAAACCCTAAAAACGATCCGTTTTGATTTTCTAGCCAACAAATTATTTTTCAAATTTTGTCTAAAAAAAAAAAAAAAAAAAAAAAGGTTGTAGTGGCTTTTGTTAACGTTAGAACATCTTATTTTACCTTAATCTAATAATCTATAACCCTGGAAAATATCATAGGAAACCCTAAAAAATCTGTGCATGGCTTTTGGACTTGAGTATGGTAAATGTTTTCATGCATAGGGGTATATATCGTAACTTTCTGAAATTTATAACAAGTAGGGGATGAAATGTCATTATTCCAAATTATAACAATAAGGAACCTATTTTTGCCAAGTCTAAAGTTAAAATGTTTAAATTATATATATCTTTATATATAAAGTATAAACATAAAAAGTGGATTTATAATCAAGGGAAAATTGCCATTTTTTGCAAACTTAAAATATAAAATATAATATTTTTATATAAATTATAAAAATATATATTAATATTATAAAACTCGATTTTATTAAAACCCGACACAATTATCGTTATTAATCAACGATCGACGCATTATAAAATAATTACGTTATATAATTAACGTAACTTTTGAAGAAACTTCAAATCTTATCGTATCACGTTACTAGGGAATTTTATATGAGGGGTTCCATTTGAGTATTTGTTTTGACGAGTTTGCTGGATTTACGATTTAACAGAACCCCGACTCCTCAAACGATACTAAACATGAACCTTGGATTAGATAGCCCAACAGTAGATACAATATTTCATAAATTAATAAATCAAAGTAATACGTTAAACTATAAAGTTCTGAACATAAACCATCACACTATAAAAGAACTGACAAATACCCCAGGTAGCTGACCGAAGCCGTTTACTTTCATTTGAATACTTTATGCCATCAATCAGATTTCCCTGTTAAGGTGAGTTCATAGCCTCGCATTTTAAATCTTCTAATGTTTTCAAAACCCGCGGGGGATACATGCTATAAACCATGAATACGATTATTTATCCAACTGAAATAAATCAATGCTATCCTGATATAATTATCGCCTAAGTCTTTACTTTTGTCATTAAACCACCACTATCATGAACCGTTAATTACTTTTCAGAGTAAGCAACAATGCTTGAAAAAAATCTATTGGACTGAGCTTCCCCGTTGGTGTAACCGATACATTCTGGTACCAAAACGCACTTCATTTGAATCACTATGGCGGGGGTTTGGCAAAGGCACCCGTTTTGGAGCAACACTTAATTATTGATTATCTCAAGTTCTCGGTGTCATGATCTTTAGGGCAAAAAAAACTGTTTTTCTATAATAAATGTTACTCATTGCAATTATTACACTTATGGGTGTATAACAACGTAACCCATTATTCAAACTGTTTAACATAAACCTATGAATTTCACTCAACCTTTGTGTTGACTTAACTAACCATTTTTAGATATTTTACTCATAAATAATGAACCTACGACACACACAACGAATGAATTGTGTGACCCCAATGCATCCCTTGTGTGAAATACCATCTGAGTTAGGTGGCGTGAACCATCGCATATATACACAGCATATAACCAACACACACATTGTCTCTTGAAACAATAATCCATAATGTTAACCGCCAATGGAGTAAAGAATAGAAATAACAATCATACCAAGATAAACATTCTAAATAGGATAACAAATTATTATATGATGAAAAACAAAATACCAAGTATCTTTATTCCAACAGAAATAAAGAATTGTCCTTACAATCCTAATTATCCAAAAACAAAAACAATATATGCACAATGAAACTACATAGCAATAGAAGTCAAACAATGTTTTCTAACATACTCAACTATTTCTTTACAGACAGGCTAAAATAGTTTATCTAGTAAACCTTTCTGAATTACTTGTTTCAAATTCACAAATTTATGAAGAATTTTGAACGCTATGATGAGTGTCATATGTATATTTGCATACTATTGCAAGAACCATAGTATGGAAATGTGACAGTACCTTTTATGAGGTATTTAGAGTCAACAACATACCTATCTCAGACAGTCATCTTTAAGTTATTTTTTTTTTAAATAAACAGAATTCTTATTCTTTAGATGTTTAATGCAATTATGCCAAAAGATGAGCCATATCTAGTTAGTAGTATATAACATAAATGAAGAAATCCAACTATAACTAGTATCGATTAATTCTCTATATATAATCATGTGTACACAAACAACACTATGCCTTATATAATTCGTAAATATTTATTTTAACAATCATCTAAATCACTCTCAATTAGATATCATGTTTTCTTATCAGTCATCTAAAACACTCTCAAAATAGATACTATTGTTATCAGTCATCTAAACACTCTCAATTAAACTGTTGTTGCTAAGCTCAACTTGGCTCTTTTGCAAAAAGAAACAACCAGACACATACATTAATATAAGATATAACATGATGTAAATCATCGTTAAAAACACAAGGTTTCCATCCATGTATTAAATTATCTCAAGTAAATTAATCAATGATGTATTGCATTGTGTTGAACTTAATTTCCGCATATGTTTATTTCATTAAACATTCATTCCGAGATCGTTTGTTTAATTTCTTAAAATTCGCAAGTGAAGTTTCATTCCAACCGCAAGGATTAACATCTATCTTAGATGGAATGATACCTTCAATATGTTACACAACATATGAATTTGAGGAAAAACATAGTGCTCCCACTTGATGTCAGGTATACTCAGGAGTTATCTTAATTTAATCAGAAATCATATTGTAATTAAACTTAAGATCTCGGCTCCTAGATGCATGATCTAATCCACACTTGGATTCTTTTATCTTGTATACTTATAAAGATTATTTTGAACTCATAAACCTTTTGATTGCACACCGTCCTTGAAAAAGGTAATCATAAAGAAAAGAGTTATAAAACTTAATTGTCATATTACAAATATAGACTCATAACCCCTTTTGATTACACATCGCCCTCCCAAAGTAATCATTAAGGAAAGAGTTATGATCCTTAATTCGCCATATGACAGATTCAAGAAAACCTGTATGACAATTAGTTATCTTTATATAATTAATGCGTGTAGAAAAGAAAGATTTAATCACAGTCAATTGCTTGAGTAAGATTAAAAACTCTTGTCATCCGTCAGGCATTAATGTGTATACAATTTTGTCCTTATGAGTCTTTCTTCAAAAGAAACTCATTCTCACCTCACATTTTACTATTTGGTGAAAGATCAATCAATCTTAAAACATTGATTATCTTTTAAGGATTGCATCCTATCATTCATAGTTCTAAGATATTTATCATATCCAAGATATGATAATTCATCTTATTAGGTAACAGGTTTATTATGACCCACTAACTTATCTTCCTCAACATTGATATAAAAATATCACTCCATTGATGAGGCATTCGAATTTATGAATGAGAGTTACATTATACTTTGGTTCAACATTTTTATGCTAAACCTTAGTATGACATGAGCAAGTGAATTAAGAAGGTTATGTATTTTGTTCTTGAATATCTTTAAGATTTTTAGATACTCCCACTTACTTTTGTAAAAAGAGATACTTCTCTAAATACTAAGTGTTTAAGCAACAATAAATTAAAACAAAATACATTTTACAATTCTCATCTCTAGCTTGTTAAAATCATGCCCACAATAAGATATTAACCAAATTTTCAGAACTTAATCAAGACCTAAGGATTCCATCCCATAAATCTAAAAAGTATAATGTCTTGAATACCTTCTAGGTTGGAACTATATTGAGTGTATCCATGACACACGCAAATTTCTAACCTTGATAGATTTTAGAGGTAGAGAAATTATAATTATCAGAAATCAAATAATACGAATATAGTTTGTTTCAGCACATTAGACATACCATGATAGTGCGGTATTCTATGAGTATTAGAATTGTGAGACTCCATCATAATTCCTTTGATAACTTAATTCTCTATGGATCAAATACTTGTCAATTTGGTCAAGCCAAATTGAATACACAGTATTTTACAACCAAGTGCATGTTATAATGTATATTTCTTAAATAAGTACATTAACTAAATGTTCATGTGTTCACAAGAAGACATAACAGTTCAAGAATTCTTTGATCGTGTGTTTCTAAGAAAACAAAACATGTCAAATACATTATATGTCGTTGAATCATTCAAGGACCTTATGTTTATGTGTTAACAAGAAGACATAACAATGTTACTACATTTTATAAGTCATTGATTTACTCAAGGACTTTATAATTACGTCCTAACAAGTAAATATAACTATACTAACTAAAGTAATCATGAACGCAAACTCTTGAGTTCAATGGTAATTTCAAGTTAATTTCATACTTCATAATCATGATTATATAATTAACCATAATATTTTGACTAAATCATATAGTCAATAAGTTGAAGTATCTTTATATTATATCTTGACTTTTACATGTAATAGGGCAACAACCATCTTGTGTGTTTAAGTCCTAGTAGATTTATTAGTTTTCTTACCTTGCGGTCAAGAGAAACCAATTAATCATATTGTTATATGTTGTTCCTTACACACACTTAGGATTTCTCCCACTTGTGTACGAGGCAACATTACTTAATACATTATGACACGCGCTCGAAAGTATAAACAACGTGATAGTGTCATAGATATTACAAGTAGATTTCAAACCATAATGTTGAATAAGGAATTGTGGATTATTATTCTATAGATAACGTTTCGGAAAGCAACATCGGAAAGGCAACGTGTTATCTATAAAATAAAATGCAATCTTCCTTTAGACAATGGTTGTTCATATTCGAAAAGTAATATATTATTTCAAAGCAAGCTAGAAATAACATGGGCAACTCACAAGGAAATGAATCTTGTAGCTCCCACTGAATTTGACAACATTGTAAGTGTTACATCACCAGTAGAAAGCAAATAGCGATTTATTTACTTTCCTACTCTCTTAGAATGCCTACAAGTAGCAATGTACTTAGGTATTGTACAGAGTATATGAGGTTCTACTTAGGTAGATGAGGGACTAGCCATCATGTATTCATTAACTTGAATATTTAGCATGCATTTCCTCCTTAATCTGTCTGTCTAGCCACAAGGGTGTTTAGCACTATAAGGAATGAATCGAGTCTAAGAAAAATACCTAGAAGACCTGCTAGTAATTTCATAAACTCGCTAATACGTGTTTAAACTCATACGTCGAGAACAAGTGCAAGATTCATTATTTGGTAGGTATTGACACAATGTTCACTAAGTTAACACAAAAATTATATCTTTTAAAAATTTCATAACCGAAATAATAAAGGTAAAGAACGATTGAAAATGAGTTTAAATAATAATTGAGAAAAAACTTCATAATAAAACCTAATCTTATTCTTGTCCAACCAATGATAGAGATAGGATTAATTCTCACTTTTTCCTTACCAGGAAAAAAGAGACTTTAATTGTCTTCTTATGAGAAAACAAACTTTTGTTTACGAATTATGTTGCAATAACACAATTAACCAGAACAAAGAAAGTTCTATTTAGTATTTTCGATAATAAATTTCTTAAAAGAGTTAACTACCCAATTAACTACTAATAAGACTAAGATCCAACTTGACCTTCCACTTATTACCAGAGGTCTGACCAGTGAGTAAACAAGTAGGGCAAGAGGTAAGCGACGAGCATTAATTGCATTGTTAATGTCAAATGCATATTTCGTAATGTCAAATGCATATTTGGTCTCATCTTATGCTTCGGGTCTGAGGTCTCACCAGGTAACTCGATTTAAGTCAACCAAAAGAGAACGTGTGAAAATTGACAAAGGTCTAACCAATGAAAAAAATTCGTCATGGGTTGGAAAGGCCCTAAGGTCCTGGACCATAGAGTCAATCTAAATGCACGTGTTTCTTGTATTTGCTCGGCTGGCATAGACCTTAAAATTTCACAATAAGGGTATATACATAACAGTGAGAAAATTAGTGTAAACGAAGCATAGCAAAACACTTGTAGCACAAAGTTAAGAAAAATATTTTGTTAACCTTTTGGTAATAGACAACATTTCGGTCAAATGTTCTCGGATAGCTCCCATTTTTATAACGCATAAAGAAGCGGAGTAAACATGGTGATTGCATCGCGAAGCTTATTAAAAACTGACTTCTTTTGGTGAACCCATATTTACACCCGCCTTAAACTTCTCATATAGTTTTGTCCAAAATGGTGAGCCGTACTTCCAATGACCTAAAGAAGCTATTTAATGTTAATAAACCACTTTTTGGTTAACCTTAGTTTTATAGATTCCAAGTATGTAGGAATTACAAAATGAACAAGACCCTATATTGTACTCCTACCAAGTGCGTCCGAAGACACAGTAATTCTAATAATTTCCTCATATGCCGAAGCATGTAGTGGGGCGGGATAAGATTAAAGATCAATTCAACCCCATACTGCGTATATAAAAAACTAAAGCTTCACAAGAAATCAAATTTCATAGTTTAATGTCCGTATTAAATTTGTCTAAAAACTCCGGTTTCGCAAATAACACATAACTAGTCACAAGGAGTATGCTTACGTGTAAATACTAGACATGTTCAAACCAAATTTCTCTATAAGTATTAGTCTATTTTTTAAGAGTTTCATAAAGTCTATTTGCAAATATTGAATAGTCACATGGCATATCACATATAAGCAATTAAAAACAGACAAAAAAATTGGATGAGGTGAAGACAAACTCTATATTCAAAGCTGTAAATCATATAATGCCTCGAGTTCTCAAAAGAGTCTTCCTCAAATGGAGAACCATAAGACTCTCACTAGGTTTTCTGCTAAAGTACCTAGATCGCCACATCCATCATATAACATGATTGCGTGAGTCTTATAGCCAAGATAAATCAAGAATATAATAACATGACAGCTTAATTAACTTTTAATTTTAGTCTATTCTTCTTATTATCAAGTAACATTAGAATTGATTCTTGGTGTTTATTCATTATTTATGGAAAGTATTGCATATAATTGCCATAATTTTCCAATAAAACAATAAATAAATCAAGATTTCATGCAGCCCTAGCGTGTTTAAAATGCGTGTAACCCATAAAACACCAAACGAGTTAGCTCGTGATGCCAATATTGGGATTTGATAATCAGTTAACCATTAACACTACGAGTACGCAGCGGATATGGATCATGTTTGGTTAATATAGTTAACACACAATAAGTAAACAAATAGGAAACAAGAAAACTAACCCTTGAAGACAACAACAAATGTTATGAAACAAAGTGACTAAGATGTCACCTCTACGAGTGCTCACACAAACATGTCCAACGAGTACGCCCTGAATGCTAGCCAACAATCACGTATAACCCAATACAACCTTTGTATACCAACCCTACTGAATACTAAGCCCCAAAGCCACTCTATACTTCTGGACCGAAATTCAGTATAAGGAAACTAAAAGGTTACTGAATTTTCGGTAGAAGAACCAAAAATGACCATAATCAACCGGAGAAATCAGAAACACCAAATTAGAAGAAACGAGAGGTCAAGAAAAAAAAAAAAAAAAAATGTAAGATAAATGCAATAAAAATTAAAACGAAAAAAATAAAAAGAAAAAAAAGAAGGAATGAATACCAAGAAGAATAAAAAGAAAAAAAAATCAACAAACCCCAAACAAACTCACTTTAGGAAAACACGACCACCCCCCCACCCCCTCCCCCCCCTCCCCCTCCGTCTGCCACCCCCCTCTCCCCCCCCCCCTCCTCCACGACCCTCCCCCCCCACCGCACCCCCCTCCCCCCCCTCCCCCCCCACCCCCATCACATCCCCCCACACCCCCCACCCACCCCCCGCCCTCTCCACACCCCACTCTTCCCCCCCCCCACGGCCCCCTACACACACCCACACCCCTCCCCCCCCCCCCCCCCACTCTTCCCCCTCACTATCCCTCCCACCCCACTCTTCCACACGCCCCTCCCCCCTCCCCCCCCCACCCCCGCCCCTTCCCCCCCCCACCACTCTCCCCCTCCCCCGCCGCCTCCCCAATGCCCCCATGGAATAGCCCCCCATCCCCCCCCCCCCGCATTCCAGCGTCTCCTCCCTCCTACTCCCCCCCCCTGCCCCGTTTGTATCCGCCCCCCCCCTTCCCCGCCCCCCCCCACAACCCCCCCCCCCTACCTGCTCATAACCCCTTGCCCCTTTTATCTCCCCCATCCCCCCCCCTTCCTCCTCCTAGAACAAAGACAAACCCCCCCGCTATCTCCCCCCCGCCAGCCACACACTCCCCAACCCTCACACCCCCACCCGCCCCTAACCCCCCCCGTCCCACCCCTCGCCACCCCCCCCCTAACTCCACGAACCCCCCCCACCCCACCCGCCCACATCCCCCCTCCCAACCCCCCCCCTACAACCCCCCCCCCCCCCCCCCCCGCCCCTCTCCCCCCCCCCACCCCGTCACCCTCGCCTACCCCCCCCCCGACCTGCCCCGCCCCACCCGCCCCTCGGTCCCTCCCCACCCACCCCCCCACTCATGCCCCCCCCCCCCCCCCCCCCCCTCTCCTCCCCTTCACCCCCCCCCCCCCCCCCACCTCCCCCCCTCCCCCCCCCTCCGCGCCCCCTCCCCGCGCTCCCCCACCCCCCCCCCCCCCCCCCCCCCCCCCCCGTGCCCCCCCCCCCCCCCCCCCCCCCCCCCCCCCCCCCAGTCCCCCCCCCCCCGCCCCCCCCCTCCCCACCTCCCCCCCCCCACCCTCCCACCCACCCCCCCCCCACCCCCACTCCCCCCCACCCTCCCCCCCCCCCCCCCCCCTCCCCCCACCCCCCCCCCCCCCCCCCGCCCTCCCCCCCACCCTCCCGCCCCCCCCCCTTCCCACCCCCCCCCTCCAACCTCTCCCCCTCCCCCCCCTCTCCATCCCCCCCCCCCACCCCCCCCCTCCTCCCCCCCCCCCCCCACTTCCCCCCCCCCCCCCCCACCACCCCCCCCCTCCTCCCCACCCCCCCCCCCCCCCCCCAACCCCCCCCCTCGTCCCCCCCCCACCCCCGTCCCCTCGCACCTCCCGCCCCCCCTCCCCCCCACCCCCCCCCCCCCCCCCCCCTCCCCTCCTCCCTCGGACCCCCACATCCCCCCCCCCACCCCCCACCCCCACACAAACCCCACCCCCACCCCCCCCCCGCTTCGTCCCCCACCCCCCCCCTCCCACCCCCCCCCCCCCCATTCCCCTTCAGGCGCCCCCGCCCACACCCCCCCATCCTGCCCCCCCCTGCTACCCCCCTGCACTCCCCCCCCACTCTTTAACCCCCCCTCCCCCGCCAACCCCTCCGCCCATTACCGCCCGCCCCCCCCCGTTACTTGCCCCATCACACCCCCCACCCCCCCCTCGCCCCCCCGCCCCCCCCTCCCCCCCCCCAGCCCCCACGGTGTTCTTGTCACCCCCCCCCCCCAACCCCCACGGCCCCTCCGTTCCCCTTCCATCCCCCCCCCCCTCCCCGCCCCCCCCCCCCTGCACCCCCCAGCGCCTACCCCACCTCTCCCCGCCACCCCCCCTCCGTGCCCACCCCCACCCCCAAACCCCTCCCCCCTGCCCCAGCCCCCCAACCACCCACCCTCAATCCACACACCCGCCGATCTCCCACACAAGAGCCGTTGCACTTTATCCCCGACCCCCACGCCGATCTCCCGCTCCTCCCCCCCCTCTTCCCCCCCCCCCCCCCCCCCGCGACCATCCCCATCCCCCTCACACCCCCTCCACCCCCCCCCCGCGCACCCCCCCCCATACCCACCCCCCCCCCCCCCCGCACTCCCCCCCCCCCCCCCCCCATGCCCCCACCCCCCCCCCTCCCCCCCCCCCCCCCACCCCCATTCACCCACCACCACCCCCCCCCCTCCCCCCCCCCCCCCACACCCCCCCCTCCGGATCAAGCCCCCCCCCCGGTCCCCCACCCCACCCCCCTACCTCACGCTCCCCCCAAACCTACCCCCCCTCCCCCACCCCTAACCCGCCCCCCAAACTCCCCCCCCCCCTCCCAGCCCCCCCCCCCCCAGCGCTTCCACCGGCACACCCACTCCACCCCCCCCCACCCCCCTAGCCCACCCACCCCGCCCCCCCCCCCCCCTCCCCCCACCCCGCCCCCCCCCGCCACCCCTCCATCTCGCCCCTCACCCCCCCCACCCAACCCCCCCGCCCCCCCCCCCCCCACCCTACCCCCTTCCCCCCCTCCCTCACCCCCCTCCCCCAACAACACCCCGCCCCCGTCTCCAACCCCCCCTTCCCCCCCCCCCCCCCCCCCCCCCCCCCCTCCCCCCCCCCATCCGGGCTCCGCATCCCCCCACCCCCCCCCCCCCCCCCCCCCCTCTCCCCCCCCGCCCCCCCCCCCCTCCCACTAGAGTATGTCACCCCGCCCGCGAGCCCACCCCCCCCCCCCGCCCCCCACGCCCCCCTCCCCCCTCACCCCCCCAACCATCCCCGCACCACTACCCCCCCCCCGCACCCCGTCCCGACTTCCCCGCCCTCCGCCCCCCCCCCCAAAACTTCCCCCTCCTGCGCCCCCCCCCCCCACCACCCCTCAAATCTCCACCCCCCTCTACCACACACCACGTCCCCGCCCCCACCCCACCCCCACCCCCCCCCAGTGCCCCCACCCCCCCTCCCCCACCACCCATAACCTCCCAGCTCCACCCTCCCTCTCCCCCCCCCCGCCACTCCTCACCCACCCCAGCCCCATACCCCCTCCCCCCCCCACCCCCCACCCCTCCCCCCCCCACAATGTCCTCCCCCCTCCTCCCCCCCTCCCCCCTCTCCCCCCCGCCCACCTCCCCTCCACCCCTACACCCCCCACCCCCCCCACCGCCGCCCCGCCCCTCCACCGACTCCTCACCCCCACCCCCCTCCCCTCCCCCTCTCCCCCTCCCCCCCCCCCCCTACCTGGCCTTCCATCATATCTCGCTCCCGCCTTCCCCCCCCCACCTTCGCACCGCTCCCCCCACTCCCCCCCCCCTCTCTCCCCCTGCGAGCTCGCCGGCCCTCGGTCGACCGAGCCTGATCACCCGCCTCACCCCCCCAGCTCCCCCCCCCACCCCCCCCCCCCCCCCTCGCCCTCCCCCCCTTCCCCCCGCCCCCCCCCCCCCCCACCTCCACCCCCCCCCTAGCCACCCCCGCCCCCTCCCCCCCCCCCCCCCCACCCCCCCCCCCCCACAACCCCACGCCCACATCTCTCCCCTGAACCCCCCACACTACCCTCTCCTCCCACCCCCCTCCCCCCCCCCCACATCCCCCTCCCCCCCTCGCTCCCCTGGCCCCCACCCAACCAGCCACCCTACCCCCGCTTGCACCCCCACCCCCCACCAACCCCCCCCCATCCCCTCCCCCACCTCCCCCTACACCCGACTACCCTCAACCCATCCACCTCCCCCTCCCAGCCACCCCCGCACTCACACTCACCACATACCCCAGCCCCTCCCGCCCTCCCCCCCCCATGCCACCCCCCCTCCCCTCACCCCCGCCTACTGTCCATCCACTATGTAGCCGCCCTCACCACCCCACCCTCCACCGCTCCCCCCGCCCCCTCCCCCTCCCCCCCGGCTCCCCCCCCCCCGTCCCCCTCTCGCCCCCGCGGACCACCCCTACAGACCCCCCCACCCCCCCTCCCCCCCTCCCCACTCCTCCCCCCACCCCCCCCCTGCTCCCCCCCTCTCAACCTCCCTCCTCCCCCTCCCCCCCCCCACCCCCCCCCCCCCCCCTCCCCCCCCTGCCACCCGCCCCACCCCCCCACGCACCCCCCCACCCCCCCCCCCCCGCCCCCCCGCTTCCTCCAACCCCCCTCCCCCCCCCCACCCTCTCCCCTCTCTTGTTCCCCCTCCCCGCCCTCGCCCAACCCCATCCACACCTCGGCCCCCTCCCCCCTGCCTCCCCCCCACCCATCTGCCCCCCCTCCTCCCCACCCTCCCGCCCCCCGCCCGTCCGCACCCCCCCCCGCCCCCTTCCCCCCCCCCCCGCCACCCCCGCCCCACTCACACTCCACACCAACTATACCGACTCCACCTCCCCATAACCCACCCCCTCACCAATATCACATCAGATGAACACAACCATCCCCAACCACTCAAAATATATAACCCCAAAACAGAACAACACCGCGAAAAATCAAAACCAGCTATTGATCGTAAAAAAAACGCCCTACCTACCCCTCAACCCACCAACGGTAAACATCCCTATCAACCAAAGTCTACCTTCCAGCCCACCGCCTTATATATCATAACTTACATGAATGAGACGACAACTAAACCACCGCACCCTCTTGATGCCTTATAACACACCCTCCCACACCCAAGCTTGCTTCACACCTCCCCCACATCCTAATAAATCATCACCAACAACACCAAATCAACCCAAACCTTAACCCTCAAAGCAACTGTCACCTCTCCCCCATATTAGTAATCCCTCTACATGACATAAAACAACAAAAGTAACACCCAAAGATTCCATTTCTAGACAATAACCTCCCCCGGCCCTAACGTTTAACATTAGAAGCATACGTGAAATAATACAAAACCTTCACTACAAAAGTTTATTAATGTGTGTGCCCCAATAGGCATCACACATTACTTTCAGCTTAGAAGATCTAATCCAACTACCACAAACCAACAGTTTTCCTCATTAACAAAACACAAACTCACGATGGTATAAATAAAAAATACAAGTTCTTTAATGTAATGTATTACTACTAGCACAAGGTACCATGCGCGTATGCGACGACGGGTACCTAGTGATAGAATCGGAGTAAAAACACAAAAGGAAACATATAACCCCGATCATGATGCCCGGTTTACACCATTTTTAATAGGTTCTAAAAACCGGTACTCTCCCGGTTTCTATTTTCCAGACGCTTTTAATTTTGCTAGCCGAACCGGTGACCACTCATTTCTTGGTTGAACCCGTTGGCCCAGTCCGACTTTCAAAACTATATGTATTGGCATATAAATTGTATAAAGCTTTATGTGTTTTATTAGTTTGTACAATGCGTATAATAACATTTACTTTTTATTTTATGGGTGTTTTAAAAATTACATTAATTAGTAATGGGTGTTTTAAGAATAACATTAAACGTGTTGACCAATTAATAAATATGTGTTGTGAATTGGTTAATTGTACATATTGCATGAATGTTTGTATTATTGAATTTCAACTCTTTGTTGTTTGCATTAAAAATTGTACAATGTGCATGAATCTTTGTATTACTTAATTTTTTGCATTAAATAAAGAGAGAGATGTGTGACAGAATTTTATTGTTTGCATAAATGGTTGTACAACATGAAGAATTTGTGTTAGTTAAAAAAATTAGATTAAATGAAGAGAAAGTGAGGTATTTGCTTTATATGTACGTAGTATAGATAAATATCATCGAGTTGCCAAAGCCAATACATACTGAACATTGTCAAAAGATTTCTATGAACTAGCTAGATAACAATAAGTAAATAACAGCTGATATAATTTTGCTTTAACCACATGTATCCAACAAGTTTTAAATTTCTATAATCTTTTATACAAGAGGAAACAGAAAATTAAAATTGATCACTTTGATCGAACTAATATGAAAACTCGATTTTAAAATAAAGCCTTCTGGTGAACTTATAAAAGTCAAAATTTAACATTATTATTAGAAAGGTTATGTTTTTTTTTGGGTGTAGAAAAAAAAGACATAAAATTAAATACGTGTAGATTGCAAAAAAAAAAGTAAAGAAAAATAAAAAAAATAAAGAGACAATCTAAGAAAAAAGAAGGGTAATATATAAAAGATAGACAATCTAAAAATAGGGAGTTGATATTTACACGGATAATTTTTATTCATCCACAACACTTTTAAGGTAAATACACAATTATAGCCTCAAACAATATTTCACATATTTTAGCTTTTTTAATTCTTTTTAATTTAGTTATTACTTCCGACACAAACCTTTTACGACTCATTATCTTTAACTCATCATGCGACTCACTTCTTTCAATTTACCGATGTTGTTTCACTACCACCCCCGCCGGCCTTCCATTGCCGTATAATAGACTATCTTAAGACTTGAAAGTTTACATAATCGTATTATCATAATCGGGTATGTCACACAGCTTCAGTTATCACATAGTTGAAGAATAATCGGATTTAACTCTATTCACACTGAGATAATCAATATGCAAAATGAAAGTTTAGATACATGTTCATAAAAAACTATATCAAAGTCATATTCTTATAACTATTACCAATCACTCGTTCTATATCCATATAATAATTTATTTGAGTACCATATCATAAGTGGAACTATAGATTATCATAAATATAAAACAAAATCCTTTGAACTTAACTGTTAATTATGAATAATAGAGTATGATTGTCGTAAACTTCATTGCTGGCGGCTGCAACAAATAATTATGAATAACAGAGTACGACGTCACAAGGAAAATGCAAATGAGGTATGACACATTGAATTTAGGTGGCGGGTGTGAGTGACGGAAAGACGTGGTAAAACTGAGGTGGCCAAAAGTGGACACATAATGAAGTGTAACGGAAGAATTGATGAAGCTAAAGTAGGGTCAATTGGTTTTTGACTATTTGAGGTTGAATTTTAATTAACGATAGACTTAAGGGTATTATTGTCCATTCACCTCAAATTTTCGTGTACGAATCAATAATATCCGTGTAAATATCATCAGCCATATATAAAGGGAAATTTGATTAACACTGTGTTCTCGAGTTCTTGTTAAGAAAGAAAATGAAACAGCCCATGTTGTGTTCTCGAGTATTTTTTTTTTTTGAACGGCGACTTTTATTAAGAAAAACTAGCAAGGAGCTAGAAATTACAAAGAAATAAGAGACGGGTTTTTATACCAATCGTCCCAGCTAAACAAAGTATTGCATCTATATCGACACCAGTAATAAGAACTACAAATAATCTCATCAAAAAACGTCTCCTTAGATTTGGGGCTTGGCCTTCGAACATCTTCTTATTACGAAAAGAAAAATTCGTTAGAAGCCACCTCATCACAAAATACAAGAATCTTGGAAACATGCTTTTATTAATCTTCGGCAGTTTTACCATTATCGATCCAAGACCTCATTCTCAGTAAGAGTTATATCATAAAAGGCACGTCGCACCACCGATTTATTAAATTTAGAATTCTTCTTTGCCGTGGTACAAGCGAAGAACAATGGATCATTGTTTCAATCCCGACATCAAATTCACACAAAGATATGAGGACTCAATATCTATACCCGTCTGGAAATGTTAAATTCTAGTAGGTATGGAGTTCGTCATTACCTTTCCAAGAGAAGGTGTTCCTTTGTTGGGTAATCATTTCGAATCACTTGTCTTTAGATCGCCTTTCGGAAGTAATAGAGAATCTATCATGTTTCTTGACACGAAACACGGTATTAACCACCAGTAATTGTTCATATGTACATGGACCATGAATCAGGAGACTGAGTAAGCACCAGGGTTAAATCCTTTCGCTTAACTCTTCGAATTGAGTAGTTCCAGCTCTCTCCTCTCGGATGTCTACGAAGAAATGGTAAAGACTAGGATGCGCAACGTTTTTGGACCTAATGTAATTTGTTTGCTGTTTTCGAGTGCATACCGCTCTAGGGTATTCTATTCTTAAAGCATGCCACCCATCACAACACACGTCAATACCAGAATAAAGTCGAACGGGCATTCCAAAGTTCTTTTCATGAAAAAAAGCCATACCTCCGACTGTATATACCATTTTCCTCAAGCCTCCTTAACCTCTTTAATAATATTTATCCAAAATGAATTAGCTCCTTTACCCGATATCTCATCAATTCTTTCCATTGGCTTAGTTTATAGACTTGATTTAACACGAGAACAAAGCGTAGGCTCATGGGCATACAAAATTACAAACCCATTTAAATATCAATCCACTTTTAAGAGCATAAAGACTAAAAATACTAGGCCCCACCGTTTCTTTTAGGAGCAAGAGCCTTCTTCCATTGAACCCACGAGAATGTTTTACCGTACTCTCATGGGAACCATTGAAGAATTTACTTCGATAAGAAAATGAACAGACATGTTGTGTACTCAGTTATTATTTTTTTTTTTTTTTTGACGGCGACTTTTATTAAGAATAAATATAGCAAGGAGCTAGAAATTACAATGAAATAAGAGAGGGTTTTTATTACCACAATCGTCCCAGCTAAACAAAGTAATTGCATCTATACCGACACCAGTAATAAGAACTACAAATAATCTCATCAAAAAACGTCTCCTTAGATTTGGGCTTGGCCTATTACTTAAGGAAGGAAATGAAAGGAAATGCAGTGTTATTTTGATGATTATAGAAGGAAATTGTTTCCTTCTAATTTTGAGAGGAAAGTGTTTCCTTTCCTTTCTTTTCTTTTTCTTTAATGAAATAACTTAAGAACACAGTGTAAAGGTGCTTTACTATCCACGCTCTCTTATCCAATCTGAATTTCATTGTTTCAAAATTTTGAGTTTCCATGATTTTAGAAAAAAGCTTTTAAAAAAGGCTTTTAAATGTATTTTTTGGTTCTCTTTCGTACTTTTCAACCTTCATAGTCGATTAAAACCTTGGCATCTCTTATTTTGTTATATTTTTTGTTTTAATAGTCATACAGTTCAACCCGAATAGCCTTTTTTTTGTTTGAGATCGATTTCAATAAGGTTTTTGTTAAAAACCAAGTCAAGCATAATTTGTCTAAAAAATATAGCAATACAAATCAATATCCATTAGTGATAAGCTATGAATACTTCGATTTCCTAAATTTTCATTTCTTTTTAAAGCTTATTTGATGCATTCAGATTTGAATGTGGAACAACGATAAGAAACGAGTAATTACTATACGGAATTAGGATTAGAATTCTCTAAAGTTGAGTCAAACATGATACATCATGTTCACCAATCACAAATTAATTAATTGTATAAAACTTTTTCTTTTAACAAAAATATGGGCCCACTTATTTATTTTCACTCACAATAAACTTAACATGATCAATCATGTTTGACCATAACTTTAGAGGATCATTTTCCACGGAATTAACACGCTTTTGTCACGTGATCTCGCATTCTCTTTCCATATAAATAGTGCGGTTTATTAATTATCCTCATACATCTTTTCTAATTACTATTTGTTTCAATGTACCAATTCAATGCGTCCAATGCACACGTCACATCTCAAGTGTTACTAATATGTTTCTTCATGTAATAAACTTCTGGGCTACGAGGTTAGACTATCGAACTGATTTTAAACATAAGCCTGCATCACTTAACAATGCAAACTTCATCTTGTTGCTCTGCAAATCTTGGTCACTCCACGTCGTGTGCGTTGAAGTCGTTATTTTATGATAAAAGCAACATTTGGCTTTGTTTAGAGAGAGACATGGTGTTTGGTAACCTTTTTATTCCGAAAACTCTTCTTAATGCTGACGAGGAAGCACTATTGAGACCGTGTCAGCGTGTAGTCTCTTTACAGAGTCCACGTGCAATAATATCATTTTGAATCGGTAAAAAGGACTATTCTTCTGGGACGCGACACCCGTTCTGATGCTCCTCTGTTAGGTTGGACAGAGTGGTGGTGAGAAACCCATCTGACACGTCAGCGTCACATCAGCTTTCTCTCTCTAAATAAAACTCATCTTACAACTCACCTTTCAACCGTAATAAGAACTCACCTTACCACTAAAACTCACTTTTCATTAAAATATCCACTTTATTTAAATTATACCCCACTAAATACCCACACACACTCACAACCAATTAATATATACTTAATAAAAAAAATAAATTGGCCCACAAAATAAAACTCACCGTGAGGTGAGTTTCTCACCGGAGAGTGCACAAAATTTGCCAAAGTCACCTTGCTAGTGGGCAACTCACCTAAGTGAGTTTTTAACCGGGATGATACTCATGCGTGAGTTTCAAACTCACCTAGGTGAGTTTTGCCAAACTCACCTCCACTCCGTCCAGCCTTAGAGAGATAATTTGATGCTAGAACCCGTGCCATGCAATTTGCAACGACAAGTTGCACTAAAAGAACTAATATATGTCAAGTAAATTTCACTGTCCTTTTAAATTATTCTTCTAGTTCATATTTGTTATAGTTCTTGTCCCCTTTAATTCATCCTTAGTTACATCTTTGTAGTAGTTCTTGATTATTTAACGATGTTTATTATAACATACTTTGTAATAGATATTAGTTATTAACGATATCAGTAATTTTTTAATAGTAATGGTGTTGTATTAACTTTCTCAAGCTTTTTGAGTTAATTGTGCATATAAACTTAACCTTTCAACACTTAATTATCACATTTGTGGTTAAAATTACCAGCTATCGCAATATCGCATACATATTACACACTTTTCTATCTTGGGAACATAAAAGAAAAGTATTAAGAGAAATGATGGCGACTGGTCTATAACCTAGACGCTAGAGGCGGTTTAGTTAAAATTGTCAGTATTGATATGTGTCGCAGCAAGCTGATAACATTAAATATTTAATATTTTTTTGTGGTAAAATATCTTCTAAAATACCTGTAAATGTTTCACTAACACTTAAAATGAGATATTTTTTTATTGTTTTGTAGTTTTCAGGTGAAATGCATGAAAGTGACAAGAAACAAGGGAAAAAGAACTTAAAGTGTAAATTCTGAAGAATGTTACGACGTAACACCAAAAATGGTTACGCCGTAACATAAATTAAGCACGTACGAAGATCAAGGAAGACTTTACGACGTAACACCATATCTAGTTATGTCGTAACCTTATATTTGGAAGGAAATCTCGTCAAAATTATAGTTACGGCGTAACACCTTATCTAGTTACACCGTAACCATGAAGATCCACAAAAATGGAATGAAGATCACGTACATATGGAAGTTATATGAAGGTTACGGCGTAACACCATATCTGGTTACGCCGTAACAACTGCTTAATTATGGAATGTCGTGTAAGTTGGTTACGGCGTAACACCTTTACTGGTTACGCCGTAACAGGTTTGATATCTATAAATAGAGGCCTCATTCAAGCTATTCCGATAGATGATTGGTTTGAAGCGGAGTTGGAGAAATGCTGGAAAATTCAACAAAACATGGACGATAGTCATTCAAACCTTAGGAGACAAGCTAGGGATGATGCCCTAAGAAAGTGGGAAGCCCAGATCGATCAACTTAGAAGACAAGAACATAAAGTAAGTGAGTGCATGATGGTTCACACACCGAAAAATGACATGCATCAGAAAGAAACCAGCCAAATTGAAAGGATATCAAGCCTACCTGAGAAACCAAACCCATGAAGTCTTATCCCTTGTTCAGTTGATATATTTAACATAAATGCAATAGTAGACTTAGAAGCCAACGTTAATGTTATGTCTGAGTCTATGTTAGATGAATTAAGTCTTGCTGACCCAAAGTATGCTAACATAATAGTAGAAATGGCTGATAAAACTAGGTGTGTCTCTCAGGGGATAGTAGAAAACGTCCTGGTAAAGATTGATAAGTTTTCTTTCACCTCCGACTTTGTAATCATTAATACAAAGGAATTAAACAATAAAACTATCATTCTTGGTCGACCTTTTTTAGCAAACATTCGTGCTGAGATTAATATTTCCACCAGAGAAGTCTCGCTTGGGATTAAGGAAGACAGGGTAAAAATCAAAAATGAAAGAGCAAGAGTGTAATACAGCTGTTAGTGAACACCTTAACAAACGACCAACATCACAGGCTGAACTAAGTCATGGAGATGTCAATAAAACCCATTGGTGTGAACCTGTTCGCCAAGAACATGAAAATGAATACACATTATGGGCATCATGTGACCCTTACCACGAAATATGCGATGGAGGGGGAATCCCGGACAAAAAATTAAAGCATCACTGGAAAAGCACAAACGATGATGATCGCATAAACTTAGAATGGGAAGGATTAAGTTGTACCAATTGGGTAAGGGCACGGTACGGTAATATAAACGATATAACTAAAGAAAGAATCCTTCAAAATTTTTGGGACAATAAGCTTGGAGGACAAATACGGGAGGAGATCTTAACAAAAGAATAGGAAGATCCTGAGAAATGTGGGGAGACCAAGGAGAGAGCAATAATCGGGGCAATAATTAACAAATTACCCGAAGAATGGTTTTCAAAGGTTAGCAGAGATAAGGATGACTTAGAAGGAATCATTGACTACCTAGAACCTATATTATATGATGGATTCATTGACTACAATGATAAAGCTTATAAGCAAAGGAAGAACAAGGTTAGCCTAAACAAACACGGTTAAAACAAACACGAATTAGGCCAAACATGAATAAAATAAACCCGAATTAAAATGTTTTGAAGTATTAAGTTTGGTGGGTGAGAAGCAACGGACTATTTAAAGTGTTTTGAAGTGTTTGAGGAACCAATGGTGTAATTCGGTTCTAAGGATCAATGTTAGAAGCTAAAGCACACTGTTTCATTTGGAGTTAACTTAAAATTTTCCCGCCAGTATAAACCCAAGACCACTTTCCCGTCAATTTCAGCAAATAAAGTATGATTATTGGCACATATTAGCTTTGAATTATATGGTAATTAAGTGTTTATTTGGATGCGATT
Organism: Tanacetum coccineum; assembly: GCA_026074375.1. Classification (NCBI taxonomy): domain Eukaryota; kingdom Viridiplantae; phylum Streptophyta; class Magnoliopsida; order Asterales; family Asteraceae; genus Tanacetum; species Tanacetum coccineum. The sequence continues at coordinate 31,545 of BQNB010027531.1, forward strand.
GTTATTGATTATAACAATTACTTGTTTTGGTTATTGGGACTAAAAGTTGATATTTAAATGTCAACTATGGAACATAGTAAGAGCTATAACAAACAAGCATCAATAAACCCACAAACAGTATATTCATATTCAATTGGGTAAAAACCCAACACAAACTGTATAACCCAAACACTAAAACATCTACAAACCCACCATCTTTGTCGTAAACAAAACCTAAGAAAGCTAAAAGATCTAAACCCAAAACATAAAAAACCACCTGCCCGCTCCCCCGACCACAACCATTTCATAGACTCCGCATCAGCGTAACAAAAGAGTTCTTCCTGGTCACCTAAATATGCATTGCGGCAATCAGCTTCACCAATTCTATAAGCTTCAACTGGTCACACTGTTGAAGCTTCTTAAGAAAATTCACACAGTTAGACACCACCAACGATCCACTCAAAAATTCCAGTTCACCTACAAACAGACCCCTCTCGCTAACACGATCTGCCAACTCCGCCATAACTTGGTTAGATCCGTTGCATACTTCATAGCTCTAGGCGTGTCCATTTGAAAATAAACCAACATCGCATCAACCACCAATCTTGAATTAGCAGCCACATACAGTTCCTCAAGACGCACAAGAGTAGCCATAATTTTACTTGGAAATGAAGAAGTGTTTTTTAGGTATGAAAAGGTGTATGAATACTGAATATAATGAACCCTTAAAGAGCAAAAAATAAGTTGAATTGGATTGTCATCAATTCACCCAAAAGTCAAAAGTGTAATAACTAGCTTGAACTAAATGCAACTACATCTCAAACTCACATCCTACTCTTGCAAGCAAAAGATCATAGTTAGTCCCTAAGCCTAAGTCTTTCTTGGGAGGAAAATTTGGCATATGTCTATTAGGTGGGAAAAGGGTAAAAAAATATGAGACATCAAGACTAACCGTTCAACGGGAAAAAGAGAAAAATAGTCAAACTGACGGCTACTAATTTGAATTCAGACAATCAGTTGGTCAGGGACCAACGGTGAAACTTTTGTGGATGAAATGACCAACAATACCCATCGTGTAAAAGTCGGATGGGTAAGATAACAAATAAAAATAAGACAGGTAGTACTTGGGACCAAGCGTGCACCAAAAAGCCGACCATGGGGAGCATCCCTGCGAAACCCTTAAATGGAGGACCAAACGGATAAACGGAGTGGAGTTCAGAGACCAACGATGTAATTTACCCTAAATGTGATTTGTTCTTTTTGGTTGGTATTGATGTATGGATGGACGAGGTCTCGTGAGAGAGTTGTACTCTTGCGTGGGCATGGTTCATTTATGATCTAGTTGGAATTTTAGCTAATATTGAGTGGTCATATGATTTAAAAGAGTAAATTATAAACTTCGTCCTTATGGTTTACACACATTAGCACCTTTCGCCCATTTTTCAAAGTAAGTACATCAGGCGTATCTATGCTTGTCGATTCTTGCATAATTATTCCTTTTTTAACCTCACCGTTTGATAGAACCGTTATGAGCTCCACGTGCATAAAATGTGAGGTCATTTTTATCTTTTCTCATGTCACCAATAACAAATTTAAACCACTCTTTTCCCCAAATCAAACGCACAGTTCATTTGGTAATAATAAAAAATTCCCCCAATTCAAACCCTAAAACCCTAATATCATAATCACTCAGTTTGCCTTAAATGAAGTTGAAGATGGATAAAGGTTAATTATTAGATGTATCATATATCTTGATTTAAGTTTATTAAACTATGTTTAAATCTGTAATCCCTAGTTCGTTAAGGTTTGTTGGTTTTCCAACTGGTTCTTATTTTTTTTAACTACATTGCGTTTTAACCCAATTTCCTAGTCAGTCAAGGTTAGTTATGAATTGTTGTTGTTGTTTAATTTGGTACATTGTTGTTTTTGTTGTTATTTGTTGGGTTTTCCAAGTAGTCGAAGTTAGTTTTGAAATGTTGTTGTTTTAAACCCAGTGTATGCTAATATTGATTGTTCTACACTAGATTGAGGTTACATTGGTAGAATTGAGGTTACATTGTTGTTTGAGGATCAATAACATTTCACTAGAAAACAGTTCATCTAAACACCCATTTTAGACTAAAACAGGAACACGTCCAACAATGTTCCTTAGCATACTAAGGTTAGGAATCAAACTGAAACTCTACTAAAATCGTCCAAGGCCTCTTTTATGACTTGCACAGAATCCTTATCCCCATTACATACTACCAACATGTCATCAACAAAACACATATGCGTCAGCTTGAGGTCTTTGCATCCATAATGATATTTAAAAATTATGGATTCATTTCTTATTGTGATCAACAAATTTTTATGATGGATGTATCTTTGTGTTGTATTACCAACATTTCTTATTTACAGAAGTCATAATCATTGAGTCAGATACAAGCACTGAGTTGAGACATGTACTAAAGCAGTTTAGACAAGCTTTGATTATACAAGGACAAAACAAAAAGTAGTTTAATAAGTTATCACAAAATCTACAAGTAGTTCAAAATCAGAGATGTGTTTATGGTATTTGTCAACTAGTTCTGATGAGTATTCTACTAGCACTGAGGATTCTACAAGCAATAAGGATTCAAGTTCTGATGACTAATTTCCTATTTTCAACCTCTATCAAAATATGTTTTAAGCTCCAAACTTTTTAAAGCTAAAACAGGGTCAAGCTCCAAAATACTTTAAGCTAAAAGACCTCCCAACTCCAAACATCTTAAAGCTATAATAGGTTTAAGCTCCCAAATTCTTAAAGCTAAAAAATATCTTAGATCCAAACATCTTAAAGCTAAAACAGGTTCAAGCTCTAAAAATTATCAAGCTAAATTAAGGTCCAGCTCTAAAGATCCACAAGCTAAACTGAGTGCAAGTTCAAAACTCTTCATGTTCCAACTAAAAGGCTACCTCCAATAAGGAATTGCATACTATGCCTTGCAGTACTGAGTACTTGGGCTCTAATTGGTAATAAGTCTTTTGGAATAAGAAAACCAAAAGATGGTGTAGGAGAAACTTCAGATGTTGGCAACATAGGGAAAATGAAGATGGTGTAGGTGCAGGTTCCGTGTGTTTCAGCTTGTGTGGAAAACTTTATGTATATTTATTTGGCAATTGAAAAAACTTAGGTTTTTAAGTTTTGTGGTATTTGGTAGTACAACTCTAATCTTTTGGGTGGTATTCGATTGAAAAAACTATGGTATGTATGGGTTGTATCTGATCTTTTGGGTGTTACCTAATGTATGGTAATTGTATCAATCTTTTGGTGCTTATTTGCTTTTTTATTCTTATTTTAAATTGGTGACCTGTTGATTATAAATGATCATTTTAAATTGGGGACTTGTTTATTATAAATGGCGACTTGTTGATTGATATGTGAGAAATCACATATCCTTTCTATATCAAAAATGTCCCTAAAAAGATAAAATTGTGCATAAAATGCTTGTATATTGCTTGTTTTGTCTTTGTGATTGTGTAGGTACGGATAATGCAAATATCACAAGAAAACGGTCAAAAACCAGACAAAACCGAGCACGAGACGGAAAAGAGTGCAAGAGATAGGAAAGAGTGTACAAAAGCCAGGGATTTGATAGCAAGAAGGGTCAAAAGTCAACTCCAGTCAACCCTTGGTCAACCAAAGTCAACTCACTAAATGACAAAACCTAAAAATTCCCAAAACAGCCCCTCATTGTTAAACATATTTCACAAATAACCCTTAAAGCCCTAACGGTGTTAACTTTCTATTAATAAAAGTTAACACTCGTTATCTTATATAACCCATTTATATAACCAAGCCCAAACCCCTAATACCCAAGTCAAAGCCCAACATACCCGAGTCAAACACCCACCCCTCTCATTTGAATTACGCGGGTAAAAGAAAATTACTGTTCATCATCTCTTTCCTTTAACCACGTGCTTAAAATGGAGGGTAAATCAAAATTGTTGGCGTGGCTCTCTAATTCAAGTAATAAGGAATGACATGACAGAGTTTGACGTCATCCAAGGTCCTCATTGGTTGAAACCCAAAAGGGAAGTGACACGTGGGACTGGCAAGAAACACACCAAGGATCAACTTTTTGCACTAAAATAAGTACAAAAGAAGCACGGAGGTCTGACACACGGAATGCCACGTTGGCAATCCGTGTGCTTACCTAATTGATCCAATGGCCACATATGAGGATCCAATGATGGGAGAGAATGAAAGGCCAAGATTAAGGGAGAGAGGAGCGTGATCCATGACCTAGAAGCTTCATTTACAGGCTATAAAAAGCCCCTCACATTCAAACACACGAAAGTAGTTTTTTTAGCTTTTAAAATTTTTAGTAAAATTGTAATTTTTTGCTTTTAAAATTTTAGCTTAAGTAATGTAACTTTTCCAACTTATTGCACTCTTAATTTCAGCAATTTGTAATCAGTTTTACTATTAATGAAATCATCTTTTTCCTTTTACATAATCTGTTTCCCTTATAAGCTCTTTTACTCTCAAATTTTGTTGTCTACTGTTACATAAGCTTCTCACAAGCTCTTCATAAGCTCTCTGAGTCTATAAGCTTGGATTGAGCTAATAACAAGCATCTAATATACTTAAACCAATATAATTAGTTAATTACCTTTACTAATTGGATTTGAGCTTTTGGATGATAAGCTTAACCTGGAAGAGCTTATGGGACCTTTACTAGCTTATCCTTGTGATAAGCTAGAGCTGTAGATTAGCTTCTTGAGCATTTATAAGCCTTTGTTAAGCTAAGGAACTTGTAAGTTCCAATTTACTCTTTCTGTCTTAATTTTCTAGCTTATAATTTGCTTATTCTGCTTATAATCTAGCTTATTTGTGCTTTATATTGTTTCCTTGTGTTTTTTTAATCATGTTTGATCATCTGTTTTTAGCTTTTGTAGTATAGATCTTAGTTTTTCACATTTTGTCTTAAAAAATCATTAAAAACCAAAAATATTAGCATAGTTATTAGATTATTGATTCTAGCTTATTTGATTAATGATAAATGTTTATTAAGGTTGTTAATAGCTGTTTAATATCTGGTATTTGAAATTAATCCAATAATTCTCTCTTTTAAAAGCTTAAATGTGTTAGCCTTTAAAATATGGTGACATATTTGAGATTACATTAGTTTACTAAAGGTAAGACACACAGGGACTAGTTATGACAATTGTATAAGTTAGAATGTGTCTTGACCTATAAATACCCCCTCCATACTTCCATGGAGGGGTGAGGATTCATTTTTGTAAAAAGAGTGTGTGTTCTTGTTTCTCTCTCAAGACACACACCTCTTCCCATCTTTTTCCTTTCTCTCTAATAATATGGCTAAACATTTGTTCAATCCTCCCCGACCTCCGGATCTTTCTTGTTAGCTAGTGATTTCTTATTTTAACAATTGGTATCAAGAGCTAACCGGGGGTGTATTGTATTCGTGTGTGTTGTGTTTGTGGTTTTGTTGTGGTGGCTTATTTTTGAGCTTATTCATGTTCGGCTTATTTTCTTCCTTTTCATTTATTTTGAGCTTATCGATTCCACTTATTTTATTTTTATTATATACGGATTATATTTTTTTTTTGTCAAAGATTTTGGGCTTATATTGTTAAACATATCCTATTAACTGCTCACGTGTTCCTTCTTTTGATAAAAACAAATATCACAAACAGCGAGTTTTGGTGGGACAAGAAACAAGTCAACAACAAACTTTTTTTTCTTTCTTGTCTTATTTTAGTTTTTAAGGTTGTTGGTGTTAAGGAAACCAACCAATCATTTGTGGTGTTTCCTTAAATTAAACAATGTTTTTCATTGTTGATTCCTTCCGTTGGTTCTGGGCAAAACGAAGACACAGAAAATCATTTTTTTTGGAGTTGGTTTCTTATCTTTGTGGTACACGGTGAGAAAAAGAAGAAGACTCAAAGACGACAATTATGAGTTTTGGAACCGATCTAGTATCACCGAACGAGAATACCGATCTAGTGACTTTCAAGAGACCACCGATCTAGTGACTTTCAAGAGGACACGATCTAGTTTCTTCATCAAGAGCCGAACGAGTTCATTTGTTTCATCACCCGAACTAGTCATTTCAAACTCAAGGACCGAACGAGTAACTTTTTGAGTTGAGCCGATCGAGTGACTTTCATCAAGGACCGAACGAGTAACTTTTTGAGTTGAGCCGATCGAGTGATTTTCATCATGGACCGAACGAGTCTCAAATCAAGGCAACCGATCTAGTTTTTTTTGAGAATCGAACTAGTCGACACCATTGTCCCGAACTAGTCAAGTTTACTTGCAACCGAACTAACAATTTTAAAAGAAGCAAAATCTACACGTTTTAACTAATTTTTGGTTTTACGGTTTTGTGTGACGTTCAAAGACGGGACTTAAGACATACACCGTTGTGATCGTGACTCATTTTCGATCAACGTGGTATATTTAGTTTTCACCGACGATAACCGTATGATCCCGCGAGCTCAAATTTATAAACGGATATATTTCTAGGAATTTAAAACGAATGTGATGAAAAAAAATGGAGGGAATTTTTCATTAATTACCAAATTTTGGCATTTGTCACATGCAGTCCCTGGAAGGTTACTACAATTACACCATTAGTCCTTTGGTTGCTTATTAATCTTCTAGTTAATCCTAGTTTGCACCGTTGGTCCTTATTTTCATAATTTAACCTTTAACCCTTCCAAGTTAACCGGTTTTGCACCGTTTGTCCTCGTAAGCTCATTTTTCGCCAACAAAAGCTCAACAAATCGTTCATGAAAGTTCAAGTTCTTCGACAACAACAACGATTTCACCAACAACAATCTTTTATTCACGGTTTTTTCTTGATTTAGTAAAATCCCGTAAAAGTCGATTCTTTTTACGGTTTAAGTCATAGAATTGTAAAATCCCGTGAACGTTAATTGATTTCAACAACACAACAAACACGATACATAACACTAAAAACGATCCGAATAAGATTCACTACAACGTCAAAACGGCTAAAGATTCGGATTCAAATGTCAAGTGATCACGGAGTTTATTTGGTATCCCTTATTTGAGTTTGAAGTGGGTTTCACGAAGGCGTCTACTTATTTCATCATCGAGACTTCCTTCTATTTTTCTACCCCTTTTCTTCAAACCTAATCTATCGATTGATGACTTGCTTGAACGTATATAGCAGATGATTAAGACTTGAATTATCTAGTTACCAGCAGTCAGGGGTGGTTGGTTGCAGACCTGGATAACTATCACTTAAAGGAGTTACATTGTAGTACTCAGTGTCACACGCAGAAGACGATGTGGATAATTTCAAGAGGTGTTGTACTTCTTATACTTTTCTGGTTGGGTATAGAGTACTTATAGATTTAATCTTGCACCGTTCTTCAATCAACAACAGTGCAAGCTTAAGTAACAAATTTGGGGGATTTTACTTCATTTTCAAGTTTGGTATATCGGGTTTACTTCACCAAGTGATCACAACAATAGCCGACAGAATTCGAGGTTGGTAAAGTTAGCCAGAGAATTTAAAGGTTGAGATGTAATCAGCAATTCTCACGGGATTCCAAGACAATGGTACTTCACAGTCTAAGTACAATTTTCAAAGTTCTTCAACGACATTCATATACAAGACCTTGATTATACCAAGTTTTCTTGATTCTTGCTTCATTTCCTCTACGGTTTCTGAAGACAAGAGGGTAATGCTTTGTTTGGATTTCAAGATTTGTGCTTAAGACAAGAACTTCTCGAGTATATGGGCGTACACGACAATGATGCTTCCGAGAGTTCGCAACCATCATGGGGGAAAATGTGTACATCCGGGACTTAGTTGACTTTGATGTTACCATGTCAACTTCCAGGGGGAAGTAGTGTATACTACTTTACTTAGCATGGTTTATGAAGTATACTGCATACGTGAGAAGAATTGATGCTGATTTCTCGCATGCACCCCCGAACGAATATTCACCAAGCCCTAATGACAAGAAGTAGTGGTCGTTGGTGTGGTTTGACTTCTACAAAATTCCGCTGTGCACGTCAATGACAAGTAGAAGATTGTTCAAGCTACAACAAAGTTTCAGAATCTGCTTAAGATAGGGATGTTGGTTTGGGGGGAAGCTGATTCAGAAACTTCGCCAAAAAGGAGTCTATGAAGAAAGCTTTTTAAGACATGCTGCATGAATTGCTTGCCTGGATTGGGGGGGGAAGTTAATCCAGTTCATGCATACTAAAATGGTTCTTGTACAAGTAGTAAGGGACAATGAAGTTCCATGCTGGAGTACAAGTTTCAAAAGACACTGCGAAACTTCTGAAGACATCTTCAGCTTTGGATGCGATTTGGTAGACTTTATTTATGTAGTATTTGTACAAGATAGGAACATTTAAGTAATTCCATATGTCCTCTCCATTTGGGGAGATTGTTAGCCTTTATTAAATATGGTGTCATATCTGAAATTACATTAGTTTACTTAAATGGTAGACACACAAGGGACTAGTTATGACATATTGTAATAAGTTAGAATGTTCTTGTCCTAAATTAACCCCCTCCATATTCCTGGAGGGGTGAGGATTCATTTTTGTAAAAAGAGTGTGTGTTCTTGTTTCTCTCTCAAGACACACACCTCTTCCTATCTTTTTCCTTTCTTTCTAATAATATGGCTAAACATTTGTTCAATCCTCCCCGACCTCCGGATCTTTCTTGTTAGCTAGTGATTTCTTATTTTAACAAAATGGAATTTAGCAAAATTAAAGGGGTGTTTGGCACAAAAGTACTAACCTCAAGTTAGTACTGCTAGTGACCATTTGGTCTTTGGATTTTGGTTTTAATCTTTCATTTAAGTCTGTTTATGCTAGATTTATAAGCTGGGTTAGAGTTAATTAAGTTTTTCATTAGTTAGTTTAACATAAGCTCAAATCTGTTTAGTCTAATTAGCATCATTAAGTTTAATCATTTCTATTATATGTATTAGTCTTATTCGCTTTAGTTGTAGTTTTATAAGTGTTAAATTTAGTTCATTAGGCTTGCATTAAGTCTGTAGTCTTAAGAGTGTCAAATGCATTAGCAGCCAAAATAGATAAACAACCACTTTCTAGCTTAATTATCAATAAGTAAAAATAGTTTATAGTTCTTAATTTTTAGAATACAAGTAGCTTATAGGTTTATAATCATCTATTTCAACTTATTTCATCTTAAAAAGTTTAATTGATTATCTGTTTTTAAGCTCAAAGTTCATAATTTGTCATTTTATATACTCAGCACATACTGATTTCCATCAGTATGTACTGAGTTAATAAGCAATTTTCAATCAACTTTTTCAATAAGCAATTAAGTTTCAAAATAGTTTTTTATTATTGATTTTAGTAAAGTCTTAGCTTATCTTTAAGGTAGTATAAAGCTTATTATCATAAGGTTCCATTTGGTTAGTCAAAAATAAGCTCAAAGTGTCCCTAAAGGCTGTTTGGTTTTCAGTCTAAGTTTAAGTGTTAAAATTTGATAATTCAGCTTATGGATTGCTTATTTGTGCTTGTTTCTAGTTTAGAGTAATTATTAAGTCTAGGATTAAGTAAATTCCAGCTTATCTAGGTTAGCTTTTAGCTTATTTAGTTTTAGAAGTTTAGCAGCTTTAAGTTTAAAGCTAGCAGTACTAACTTTTAAGTTAGTACTGCTGAGCTTATTTAAGCTTTTTCCCTCTTATTATTTTGCTCTTTTCTTTTCATATTTGCTTATTAGGTTAGTCTTAGATAGATAGTAGCTTTTAGCTTATTGTTAGCATTTTGAATTGTAAAATTTAAATGAAAAGTCCAAAAAGATATAGTTAAATGCTTTTCTGTTCTTTTTAAGCTATTTCCAGCTTATTTCTTGAGTTTCAAAAATAGTTGCTTTTATTAAAAGTGTTTATTTTCATCTTTTCTACAACTTTGTTTTTAAACTTTTTCAAAAATAAAACAAAAGGCCACAGGTTCGAACCTGTGACCTTTTGCACACCACTCACACACTCTAACCAGTTTGCTACATTAGCTCATCCGTGAGTCTTTCCTCACACCTATCTTTTATAACCTTTTTGTTTCCTTTTTCTTAATATAAGCCGTAGCTTATATACGGCTTATTTAGGCTTTTCATTTACGCTCATTTCTAGGTTTTATTTTTATTAAATCCTGCATTTTATTTTACACTTTCAGTAATTTTTCTAGATTTTTAAAGTTAAGTTTACTATTTTTAAACATTTTTCTTTGTTTAAAACTTTAAAAAATCATAAAAAATAGAAAAATAATCAAAAAAATATAATTTTTTTTATCATATAGTTTCTAGGAAAATTAATTTTGTTTACGTAGGGTTAAAATTGCAAAATTTCGATTTTTAAAGAACGTGATTCGTTCCCGTTCACATTTTTTGTGTTTTTAAGCTCAACTCAACTCCGTTTTTGTTCTAGTTTTCTTTAAACTTACTTTTTAGTCAATTAGAGTATATTAAAAGTAAAAAATTCATGTTAGGTTTAATTTTGGAAATTTAGGGTTTTTAATCACCATTTAGGGTTCCCGTTTTGCGTTTTTAGTTAAGGTTTAATTTCCCGTTATTAAAGTTAGGTTTAATTGTCCTTTAATTTGCTCACTTTTAGGATTTTAGAAAACAAATCATCTCTGAACCAATTCAAATCATTGTCCAAATAACAAACGTGGTCTCAATTTCATAAATCTTCGAGGAATACGACCCGGTAATCACTTACCGGTAAATATACGTATTATTATATATAATTGTGAGAATTTTTCTAACTACCTTTGTCCTCAAGGGTAGCTTGATAATTTTATATACTTATATCATTATACGTGTATTATAAATTCTACAATCAATTTTTGGCGCCGCTGACGGGGATTTGTGATTAAGATTCTTTCGTTTGAAGTTTGTTGATCGTGATTTGGAGAATCTTTCGTCTTCGAAAGTTACTCTTTTAAGAAAATCAAAAATATAAAAAAAATAATAAAAAGTAAAAAATAATTTTCTTTTCTTTTTAGTATAAGTAAAAGTTTAAAAACAAAAAGACAAAAATATTTGCTCTTCCGGATTTTTCTTCCGGAATTTTCGATTCTTCTCGCTAATTATCTAAATATAAAAAAGTTAACAAAGTTGGTAAAAGAACACAAAAAAATAATACCTTCAATTTGAGGTATTATCCATCCAAATAAGTTCCCCGAACCAAAGGATTAAATTCTTTTACCGTTTTTGTCACTTACGAAAAAAGCGCACCTCTTTTGTAAAAATTTATTTTACTTAGGAGAGTTACCCAGTTTGTTTGTATTCGGTAAACAAAATATACCTTTCTCGCTTCCTTGTTAACAAATCATTTGTTTGTTTTAGTGCATGCGCACTAAGAAAATTACCTATAATTTTTCAAATAATTCAAACGTAACCATTCCGAGACGTCGAAACAAAGGACGTGCTCCAAACATAGTCGAACCCGAGCTTCGTACTATCGTTAAAGTTGCACCAATGGCGGAACGTACCATGGAAGAGCTACTTCGGGCACCCACGGAAGGGTACGGAGAAGCTATTGTTTTACTAGAAATTAATGCGGATTACTTTGAGATCAAGACGAATTTGCTTCAATTGGTTCAAGCGAACCCGTTTTACGGTCGTGAGAGTGAAAATCCTCATGCTCATATTAATAGTTTCAAAAGGATTACCTCGACTTTACGATTTAGGAATGTGCCTAACGATGTGATTAAGCTTATGATGTTTCAATATTCGATCAAGGGAGCCGCTAAAACTTGGTATGAGAAAGAACCACCAAATTCAATCTTGACTTGGGAGGATCTCGTTACCAAATTTGTGAATCAACTTTTCCCTCCTTCGAAAACCACTCACTTAAAGAATGAAATTTCTTGATTTACACAAAAATTTGAGGAAACTTTTAGTGAAGCGTGGGAACGATTTAAGGAGTTGCTTAGAGCTTGTCCCCATCACGGATTTACGGAGTTAACTCAAGTTGCTACCTTTTATAACGGTTTAAACGAGAATGAACAAGACTCCTTAAATGCCGAGGTGGGTGGAAATCGTTTGAGTAAAACGACTAGAGAGGCTTTAAACATAACTGAGAATAAATCAAAAGTTCGTTATTCACGAAATAGATCAAATGCTTCTAGGATGAATGCTACTTCTAGTAAAACAGATGAGAGAATTGATAAGCTTGCGGATCAACTTTCGACCTTAGTCGAGATTGTTTCTAAGAAAGTTGTCACTCCCGCTCCGGTTAAGGCGATTGAGGAAACTTGCGTTACTTGTGGTGGTGCTCATTCTTGGTATAATTGTCCGGCTACCGATAACAATCAGGCTAGTGTTTGTGCGACTACGGGTACTTACAATCAAGTTAACCCTCCGAACCGTGTTAGTAATCAAATGGCACCACCAGGTTTTGCTCCGGTGCAAAACAATGGTCAAAATAGGTTTAATCAGAATCAAGTTCAAGGGAATAATTTTCGAGGGAATAATTTTCATGGAAATCAAGGTTTTCAAAATCAAAATAATCATGCTCCAAATTTTCAAAAGCAGGGATTTCAAAACCAACCTTTTCAAGTGCCTAATAATCAAGTTCAACAAGAAATTTCAAATGATTTTTCAAATTGCAAAAGGAATAATGATCAAATGTTAAGGAACATGCAAAGTCAAATCAATTCATTGAAAGGAGACCTTAAGAATGAAATTCAAAACACGATAAAATCTCAACAAGCCGTCATGATGAATCAACAAACCACTTTTCAAAATAATTTGCAAAACATAATTTGTGGATTGTTTCAAAACCAAGCCTCAACTTCGGGTACTCTTCCGAGTAATACCATTCCAAACCCGAAGGGTGAGATGAAAGCGATCACTACTCGAAGTGGTGTTGCTTACGAGGGACCCTCGATTCCTACTAATCCTTCTCCTAAAAAGGTAGTGGAACGAGAAACCGAGGAGACAACGGATAAAGAGCAAACAAATTTCCAAGGAAGTACCGCTCAAATCCCACCTCCGGTTATCCCCATTTCTATTCTGAAACCCGATGTTCCGAAGACTTTGCCTAAAACTACTCCTATTCTAAAATCTGATATTCCAAAGAGTTTACCTAAGCCAAATATTCCATATCCTTCACGACGTGATGATCAAAAGTCCCGTGACAAAGCTTCGAATCAAATGGAGAAGATCTTCCAAATCTTTCAAGATTTGCGCTTCGACATTAGTTTCGCGGATGCTTTACTTTTGATGCCAAAATTTGCTCCTACGATTAAGAGTTTGCTCATGAATAAGAAAAAGTTGCTTGAGTTAGCTAAGATACCATTGAATGAGAATTGCTCGGCGATGCTTCTCAAAAAGCTTCCCGAAAAGCTTGGAGATCCCGGCAAGTTTCTTATTCCATGTAATTTTCCGGGAATGGATGTATGCCATGCCTTGGCCAATCTTGGTGCGAGCATAAATCTTATGCCTCTTTCTATTTGGAAAAAGCTTTCTTTGCCTGAACTTACACAACCTAGGATGACTTTAGAGTTAGCGGACCGATCAATTACTTATCCTAAAGGACTCGCTAAAGACGTTTTTGTCAAAGTTGGGAAATTTCATTTTCCTACCGACTTTGTTGTTGTCGATTTTGAAGCCGATCCTCGAGTACCTCTCATACTTGGGAGATCCTTTCTGAGGACCGGTCGTGCTTTAATTGATGTTTATGGAGAAGAAATAACCCTTCGGGTTGATAACGAAGCTGTCACTTTTAATCTAGATCAAACCACGAGATACTCCTCTACAAATGACAAGTCGGTAAACCGAATTGACATCATTGATGCAGTTTGTGAGGAGTATGCTCCGGAATTTCTAGGATTTCCTAATTCTTCGGGTGGCAATCCCACCCCGACGTCTGAGCCGTTTACTTCCGAATTCATTTTGGAAGAAATTGAAGCTTATCTTAAGGATGATTCGATTTCACCGGAAATTGATCATGCCGATTTTAATCCGGAGGAAGATATTTGTTTGATTGAAAAATTGTTAAATAATGACCCGTTTCAACTTCCTCCGATGGACCTTAAACAAAGTGAAGTGACCGAGGCAAAATCTTCAATTGAAGAGCCTCCGGAATTAGAATTAAAAGATTTGCCGTCTCACTTAGAATATGCTTTCTTGGAAGAAAATGACAAGTTACCAGTAATTATTGCAAAAGGTTTAAAAAATGATGAAAAAGATGCTCTTTTAAAGGTGCTCAAATCTCACAAAGGGGCCATTGCTTGGAAAATCACCGACATCAAGGGTATCGACCCTCGTTTTTGTACCCACAAAATCTTGATGGAAGATGATTACAAACCTACGGTTCAAAGTCAAAGACGGGTTAACCCAAAAATTCATGAGGTAATAAAAAAAGAGGTCCTAAAACTTCTTGATGCCGGAATGATTTACCCGATCTCTGACAGCCCATGGGTTAGTCCAGTGCATTGTGTTCCCAAGAAAGGTGGAATAACCGTCGTTGCTAATGAAGAGAATGAATTAATTTTGACACGTTTAGTTACCGGATGGAGAGTTTGTATCGACTATAGGAAATTAAATGAAGCGACTCGAAAAGATCATTTTCCATTACCGTTTATGGATCAGATGATAGAAAGATTAGCTGGGAATGAGTTCTATTGTTTTCTAGATGGATTTTCAGGGTATTTCCAAATACCAATAGATCCCCAAGACCAGGAGAAAACTACTTTCACATGCCCGTATGGAACTTTCGCGTACCGACGCATGCCATTTGGTTTGTGTAATGCTCCCGGTACTTTTCAACGGTGTATGATGGCCATATTCCATGATATGATCGAAAAGACCATGGAAGTGTTTATGGATGATTTCTCGGTTTTTGGGGATAGTTTTGATTCGTGCCTCTCCAATTTAGAAAAGATGCTAAAACGGTGTGAAGACACGAATTTAGTTCTTAATTAGGAAAAGTGCCACTTTATGTGTAGAGAAGGAATTGTGTTAGGTCATAAAATTTCGAAGTCTGGGATTGAGGTTGATCGTGCTAAAGTCGATGTTATCGCTAAGCTCCCTCGCCCGACTACCGTTAAAGGTGTTAGGAGTTTCCTAGGTCATGCAGGTTTTTAGCGACGATTTATCCAAGACTTTTCTAAGATTGCTAGACCTATGACTCACCTTCTTGAGAAGGAAACACCGTTTGTGTTTTCTAAGGATTGTATTGATGCTTTTCAGACTCTTAAAAAGAAGCTTACCGAAGCTCTGATCTTAGTTGTCCCGGATTGGAACCTACCTTTCGAACTCATGTGTGATGCAAGTGATTTCGCGATTGGTGCGGTTTTAGGACAACGAAGATCGATCCTTAGGTTTATAAATTTCTAACATTTACACTGTAAACCCTTTAGTTGTGATAATTAATTTTTTGTCCTTTAAGTTTACGGAAAATGAAAATTAGGTCTTTATAGTTACTACTAGTAGGTTTGAGTCATTTATACTGGATAGCATATTAGTTACTTTTGTAGAATAATATTGTATTAGTACTGGTAGTATATTAGTTAATAAATCGGTTAGAATAAATATTGACGTTAGTATGTGGTACCATAATGGTTACTAATGGTAAGTTATAGTTTACTACTGGTAGTATAGTCATTACTACTGGTAGCATACTAGTTACTCCTGGTAGAATAATATTGTCATTTGTACTGGTAGTACCATAATGGTTACTACTGGTAATGTTATAGTTACAACTAGTAGTATAGTCATTACTACTGGTAATGTTATAATTAATCCGGGTAGTACAAATGCATTCGTTAGGCTTATTTAAGTTTGCTTAAGCTGTTTGGCTTATTGATAAGCTCGGATGAGCTTATTTTGAGCTTATTGGGCTCGTTGGCCCAACAACCATTTACTAAAAATTAGTACCAAGGTCCATTTTGTTTCCTTCGGTTTTTAAAGGGTATAAGAGCCTATATAAGTTTCAATAAGCTCGTAGGTTACCTTAATAAACTCGTAGAGCTTATTAATAAACTAGGGTCTCCACTGTTGGGCATGTTGGGCCCGACTGTGGGCTGCGTGGGTTAAACAAAGCCATTAGTGGCCTGTTAGGTGTTCTAGTACCTCTTAAGACACCGTTAACGAGTTAGTATACCAAATGTGAGTTTATTTTGCATGCATAGGGTCGTGTTCGCTACATGCGCACGCTAGATAGATTGCCTACAACATTCCTTTGTCTTATATTGCAGTGTTTTCATGATGTTCAAACGTATAGTTTTCTTACCATTTTGTGTATAATGTATATTGTGTACGTCTAGGTCTAAGTTTTTCATATAATAGGGAACTTATGCCCCTAGATTGACATAACTTCCATCTTTGTACATGCGTTTAAGTATGGTCTTTGCACCCACATAGTATAACATGTACTTATATGGTGGCGTGAACCTATATGGGGTCGTGACACAATTTCTAGAAATCAAGCGGACAATTTAAATATGAATTGCAAAGTGTTGTGAGGGACTTCAAAGGGTCCGATAGCTCTTAGATTAAGTAAAGTGGAAGTGATTGTGTGCTAGCCCTTAGCTCGTAGACCCACTTGTGCAACTAGTTGTGTTATCCCTTAGCTTTGTGTCGTCGTTCTCAAATGTGACAAATAGGAGTGTATGGTTACGTTTTGTGATCCGAATGAGAGAAGAAGGTATATAAGAGTTTGGAAATGTGTTAAGTGAGCTAGTGAATATTATTTATAGGATGAGAAGCTAGTTAGCTCTCTTGGTTTCACAAACCACCCACACCGAACCAAATTTGTGCCTTAGGAGGTGGTTTTTGAGTTTCCTAGTTGCTAACACATGGTTTTACTAAACCATCTTAGTACCATTTCTTAATTACTCTCAAGATGTAGAAGATTGGTCTTAGATAGCAAATTCTTATTGGATTTGTATGTTGTGGTTCCTAGTCATCCGCCTGAGCGGCACAAAAGGAAAAGAGGCCACAATGGTTCTTAAACCTATGTGTAAATGACTAATAGGAGACCATGTTGGACAAGTATTAATGAGTTAGAGGAAATAGTTCTGGTATTGTTAAGGATCATTTGAAGGATTTCCTTTTGTTTGGGAACCCCTAAAAAACCGGCCCCTTGTGGGTTATATGGCACAATCGATTAAATTTTGTGTTAAGGTTTTAAAAGTGGGGTATTGGTTTGAGTCTAGATGAGTTTAGGTATTGCCGGGGTGAGTCCAAACGTAATTTTTTTTATTGCGAAACTTAACTTTTATGTAACCATAAATATAAAATACGCAAAAGTATATATAATTATCTTCTTAATTATTATTTTTCTCTTGTTGATGATCTCTAATTTATTTGAGATGAAAGTTTTACATTCATTGATTATTTTTAGTCTTCGCGATTTTTAGCTTTAAAATATAATATTAAAAGTAAACGAGTTATCGGACTAAATAAAATAGTGTTTATTAATAAGTCGTAAAATGTACATGAAATGAGAAATTGTTACAGTCTCCACCTGTTAAAAACGAGTTTATACTCATAAGTTAAGACCTTGTAGTGGGATTTGACGAAGCCAGGGTTTGTGAATAGTGTGGGCTTATTTTTTGTTTGATACGAATCTTAGTTCCATGGTGAAATCAGGGACCCGCTAGAGTCTCCAGCGACCTTTTTAACCAATGGTATCGGCTTCGCTTCAATCGTTTGATCTCCACATTCTATAATTTCAACGGCTCTTCTACAAATAGAGCTTATCGTCTCATGAATTCATTATAAGGCTGGACTAATGGTTCGTCAGCATAACATTTCTTCAGATTAGACACATGGAAAGTATGGTAAACTCTGCTTAACTCCTGAGGAAGTTCCAGCCTGTAGGCAACTTTCCCAACTTTTGCTAACACCTTGAAAGGTCCGACATATCTCGGGTTCAGCTTGCCCCGCTTACCGAACCGTACGACTCCTTTCCAAGGTGAGACCTTGAGCATAACTCTGTCCCTAATCTCGAACTCCATCGGCTTTCATTTCCGATCAGCGTAGCTCTTTTGTCGATCCTGTGCAGCTTGCATCCTTTGCTTGATCAGGACGATCTTTTCCGTTGTTTCTTGGATTAATTCCGGGCCAGTCAGTTGGGCTTCCCTAACTTCGGCCCAGCACACCGGTGATCGACATTTTTGACCATACAGTGCCTCATAAGGGGCGGCTTTTATGCTAGCGTGATAAACTTGTGTTGAATGAAAACTAGGCCAAATGGCAAATGCTTAACACTGCCTTGCCAATCGATCACGCAAGCACGTAGCCATATCTCGAGAGTCTTGAATGGTTCTCTCGCTATGCCTGTCAGTTTTGGATGATTACGCAGTTCTTAGTGCTCATACTAATATTCTATACCCAAAGCTTTCTGAAATGATCTCCAGAAATTGAAGTGAATTTCACGTCACGATCACAGATAATTGTGAGGCAGGTATCCCCATGTCTTGCACTACCACTGTTAAAGTACTAATCCTTGCCTATTTGTCTATTAGATCTACTCCTCATTTGGAGGGAGTGAGCAGATTTTGTAAGTCTGATCCACATTCACCCAGTTGGTGTCGAACTTGTGACGATCTAGGAAGTTTGGTGATTGTAATCCATCGTGATATTGATCCCACTTCCCACTTTGGGTATTTTCTGGGTTTTGTACTAGCAATCTGATGGCCTTTGATGTTCGGCATTGACCCTTGCCCATGTAGGCATTTTGCTAACGTACGGGTGAGTCAGCTTCATGTTTTTGGGGGGCAACAATATAATTTTCTTCACATCTTGGAATCTTTTCGGATCCAGGTATGGAGTTAGATATTTCGTCTTGTGGGATTCGTGCATATTCACAGTCTCGATCTTTAGTCTCCATAGCGAGGCTATCCACTCCTGCAGGTTGTAACATCCGTGTTTTCCATCGGACGTAGGGTTCCATCCTTTCCTATGGGACTATCCTTCGGATTATACCGCCTACGTCTTCATTCACGAGATTCTCTGGTTTCTGGGCTTCGATCTGAGCTTCTAATATTCGTTTGGGGAGATCCAAACCAATTGTCATAACTAAGGCTCGAACCCGCAATGGCTCAGTCCGTTCCTTACGGCTCAGTGCATCGGCCACTACGTTTGCTTTCCCGGGATGATAACGAATATCACAATCGTAGTCACTCAGTAATTCTAGCCAACGGCGTTGTCTCATGTTAAGCTCCTTCTGATCGAGAATGTGTTGTAGGCTTTTATGGTCGGTGAACACGGTGCATCTGGTTCCGTATAGATAGTGTCTCCATATCTTTAGGGCAAACACTACCGACCCAAGCTCTAAATCATGAGTGGTGTAGTTCTTCTCGTGAACTTTTAGTTGTCGAGAAGCATAGGCAATCACCTTCTCCCTCTGCATTAGTACAGCACCTAAACCCTTGTGTGACGCATCACAGTAGACCACAAAGTCTTCGCTTCCTTCCGGTAAAGCCAGAATTGGTGCACTGCACAACTTCTGCTTTATTAACTAAAAAGCGTTTTCTTCCTTTTCACCCCAGTCAAACTTGATTCCTTTCTGTGTGAGCTTCGTCATTGATTTAGCAATCTTCGAAAATCCCTCGATGAATCTCCGATAGTAACCAGCAAGACCTAAAAATTGGCGGATCTCCGTCGGTGTCTTAGGAGACGCCCAATCTTTGATAGATTCTATCTTGGCTGGATCCACATGTATGCCTCTGCTATCAATGACATGCCCGAGAAATTGTACCTTCGGAATCTAAAATTCGCATTTTGAAAACTTGGCATACAACTTCTCCTTCTTAAGCAATTCCAAAATTGCCTTAAGATGTTCTTCATGCTCTTTCTTGTCCTTTGAATAAATAAGTATGTCATCGATGAAGACAATTACGAACTTATCCAAGTAAGGCTTGCATACTCGGTTCATGAGGTCCATGAATACCGCAGGTGCGTTTGTTAGTCCGAAGGGCATAACCTGAAACTCGTAATGGCCATACCGAGTTCGGAATGCCGTCTTTGGAATGTCCTGCTCTCGTACTCTAAGCTGGTGATAACCCGATCGCAAATCTATCTTCGAATAAATACTGGATCCCTAGAGTTGATCAAATAAATCGTCGATCCTTGGGAGTGGATAACGATTCTTCACTGTCAGCTTATTTAACTCGCGGTAGTCAATGCACATCCTGAATGACCCATCCTTCTTTTTGACAAACAAGACCGGGGCTCCCCAAGGTGAGGAACTAGGTCTTATGAAGCCCTTGTCGGAAAGCTCTTGCAGTTGTTCCGACAATTCCTTCATTTCGGACGGTGCCAATCGATATGGTGCTCGAGCTACGGGTGCGGCTCCTGGAATTAAGTCGATCTGGAATTCCACTGGTCGAGCCGGAGGAAGACCCGGCAAGTCCTCGGGAAATACTTCAGGAAAATCTCGGACGATTGGTACGTCCTCAAGTTGTTTTCCTTCCGACTTGTCCTCCTCTTTCTTGGCGGATATCTATCCTATGCCAAAAAGAACTGACATCCTTTTGCATGTACTACTTGAGCCTTTGAAATTGAGAATAATGGCCAACCGAGATCACTACCCTCGTACTTTTGTTATCACAAAAATCAAGGTTTCATTCCCATAGGGAATTCGAACAAGTTTCTCATCACACACGATCACGGCGTGACACCTTTTAACCAATCCATGCCGATAATAACGTCAAAACTACCCAGTTCTACGGGCATTAGATCTATGTTTAACGGATGGTTTAAGAAATTTAAAGTGCAACCTCGCATAATAGTGTCTACCCCGACTATTTTCCCGTTAGCTAATTCAACATCATAACTATTTTCTAATGGAGTTGGGGCGATGTCAATCAGGGAACTAAACGCAGAAGATATAAAACTTCTATCGGCACCAGTGTCAAATAAGATAGATGCATAGCGGTTGTTTAAGAGGAACGTACCCGTGACGACATTGAGTCCGGGTCCCTCTATGCATTTCCTTTCTTTTCCGCATTCACAACTGTATACACCCACCTGTGCAGCCTCCCATTTCCCTCATCCTTATTCCTTCCACTTGGACAACCTTTTTGAAAGTGTCCTGAGTTCCACATTCAAACAACCGTTCCCTTGGTGATTTTTGCCCCATTGCCCTACTTACAAAGTAGTAACATTTGTGTACCTGAACCCCTGCCGTCCGGGCACAGAGTCCAACCTTATTACACTTGGGCACTTTCTGAGTACACGGGCCAATTGGAAAAATGGCACTTTGTGCACTTGGGCAAAATATCCCCCCATACGCTTTCTTTTCACCTTCCCCCTATTGTAGGCCTTGGCACATACGCCTCTTAAAGGTTGTTGTTGGTGACCAAGGTTGTTTCTGGGATGGAAATCAACAGCCATCCTTTGGTTGGCAGTCTGCCTTTCCGCATAAGGTGGCGGATGTTTTGATCCATAAAAGTTGTTGGCCAACTCAATAGTTTCATCCAATGTATTGGGTCAGAGACATACACTTCCATAAATGTTATCAGGAGTCCCACTGAGTACTTGGTCAATCTCTCAGTTTCATTATCACAAAGCTGGTACAATAACAGGGTTAGCTCTTGGAAACATTCAGTGTATGTTGGAACATCATTCCCTTTGACCTTTAGGTTCCACAACTCGATTTCTAGTTTCTTGATTTCACCCTGCGGACAATACTTGTCCGTCATTTTCTTCTTGAGCACTTCCTAAGTCATTGAGTTTGCATCAGGACCGAAGATCTTACTACATTCCACAAGTCAGGCAGCCCCTAATAGAGTGCAGGTGGCAAACTTAACATGGTTTTCAATAGCATAACCACTAATATTGAAAACAGATTCCATCTTCTCGATCCACCGGGTTAAACCGACAATGCCTTCATTTCCTTTAAAGTTCAAAGGTTGACACTTCATGAAGTCAGCATAGAAACAAGGGCGCGCAGTTTGCACGTTCCTTCGGTTATCCCCGTGTGAACTGTGGCTTCCATCTCCATTAGTGGAGTTTTCGCAGAAGGGCTTGATCAATCATACTTGGACATTCTGGAGTCATGTGTTTTGGGTTGGTGTTGTTTAGGAGTGGTATTCGGTCCTCGTCTTGTCGTAGGTGCCATGATTCGTCTAAATCACAAAGACAAAACGTGAGGTCAATAATCATGACAAGATATACAATAATTTACAGATGAGATAACAACACATGAGATGTATATAGTACAACATAACACAGCTATTTCATCATAACTTGCAAATATTTACATGAAATAGTATTATGTTACACAAAATACAATACAAAAGATCTAAGGCTATGCTAGCGGGGAGAACCCCTAATACTTAACATGCCTGAACAACAGCCTAGCAAAATAAAATGACATAAACCATTAGATGTGACTATCAGCATCCCTAGAAGCCTCCTGATGGTCTGGAGCTCTAGCATCTGATCCTGGCTGTCTAGCTCTCTCTCTGCTCTCGTTGTGCTAACAACTCGGCCTGCATGTCACTCACTCCTCGCATCACTCGTAGAGTCTCAGTCTTAGCACTTTTCACCTACGGTTTATGTCCTCTTGAAGCGCTGCCATCTCGGCCTGCTGCATCTGGAAGCGAGTCTCATGTACCTGATGTTGGGCTAATCAATACCCTGCAGCTGGAGACTGTGTCAAAGTGCATGAGCGGAGATCGTGGCATATACCTGCTCACGGTGGTCAGAAGCACAGAATGACCGCCTACTCAATCCTATCGCAGAGCCCAAGCCTCTCGGAAGCAAAGCCTCCTCCTCCACAATCTGTATGTCTCACTGATTAGCATAATCCTTCCCCATAAGCAATCTACTCGCTCAACGCGAGTCTATAGTACTCGTTGTGATATGCAGTCCTACCTCCTAGCATCCTCTAGTAAGCAAATAAGTCATGTGTCTCATGCACATAAGCTCAGCAAGCTTTGTAACCCGAAAAAAAAAAAAACAAGGGGGGGAAAGTATTTGCCTCTCCAATGTCATAGATGTTATCTCAGGAATTGCCTCTGCCGGATCTAGCCAAGTATCCCTAATACCATATCTAACCTTACTAATCCCCTGTCGTCTCGCATTAGCATCCACAACGCTGACAAACCCATAATCTATCCCTCGACCTCCGATAGGTTTAGCAGTAGAACTCTCCCCGATCTTATACCTGGGGCCTAGAGTAGACAAACACAACCTCTTGTGAGGTGGCAGCTCGGACTCGGGAAGATCACCCAACGGTAAACAGGTGGTGGTAGTAATAGATGTGTAGTTGGTGGTAGTGGAGGTGATGGTAATGCGGCAGTAACTGCATCAATAAGGGCCTGAGTGGAGGCTATCCTGAGTGTCTGGATTTGGGTTGGACACCCAAATGATGGTAGTAATGGTGATGGCACAGGGTGGAGATGATGTGCACGGTGGTGTCGAGCACTCTAGCAAGGGCGCTCTCTTGCAGAGGTGGTAATAACGAGATATGTGTGACGTGATGGAGTATCATGGCTAGAAGTACTTCAACCTCGCCTCTGGTGGAAGGATATAGAAGCCCCCCCCTGAAAGCCGGACAGTGATCACTACTCCAGTGGTAGACATTCATTGAGGGTGGTGCGATAACAGGCTTTGTAGCCCTCAGGATAGGGAAACAGGCATCAACATTAGGTACAACAACACAGAGTCGGCCGGGAGCTAAGTGCTCTCCACTTCCTCCCCTCACACGTCCCCATCCTCGTCATCGATGCATCCCCAAAGGAATCGCAGCATCATCATCTCCATCACTCCCCCGTCCATGGGAATTCAACCGGACCATCTATGTCTCATCATCTCATACTCTCTGGATTCTCCTCAGATCTGAAGCAGCAACAAAGCCCTGTTGACTCAGCAGTAGGTGAATCAACAGAGTAATGGTGTTCCTCCACTGGAAACACAGTTCGTCCTCCAATGGTATATACTAGGGTATATAGCTCTGGCACGTAGTCAGAACCTGTGGCTGTATGAACATTAGGCTCCGCCATCCCATCCTGTTGGTACTGAGGTGTCTGTAGCTCCTCGGCTTGTATGCAAACCGGTGATGGTGTAATGTGGCTCCTCGGCTCCTAAGATTCAAAACTCATACAATTTACCGACCATGCTCGAGTATTCCTCTTATCGTCCTTGTTAATGAAGAACCCTAGATTATTTGATGGTTTTGAATGAATTGTGTAGGTGTTTGTTTGCGGTTTGTGACCCGAAATAAGTGAGACAAGGATGGTTTGCTTGAGAGAGTGTGTTTAATGTGTTTAAGAGTTTCAAGAAGTGTCATATGTTAAGTGTAGATGGGCATTTATAGGCTCATGAGCTAGTTGTGTTTACCTAGTCTCAAACAAACCAAATCCTTGCCCTAATCTTGAGGTTTTGTGTTTAGTTAGCCTCACCTTGTATTTGCTAAACCACTCTAAGTACACCTCTTAATTACTATATTTTGGTACAAGATTTACCTACGATTAGAAAATTCTATAGATGAATAATGTTGTTATGTTGCCGCGTGTATCCAAGAGGGAAAAGAGCACATTTCATTATCCATTGTGTAATAGACTAGTTAGGGACATTACGTAGCAATTCATAATTAAACCATTGATGAACAAGTACTTTGTGTAAGATTTTAAGGATACTAGTTGCTTTTGTCCCCACATTCGGCCTTAGTGGGTTAAAATACACATAGATTTGATTAAATTTTGTGTTTAAGGTTTAAAAGTAGGTATTGGTTTGAGTCTAGGTAAGTCTAGATATTTCCGGGGTGTGTCTAAATGTATTTTATTGCGAAACGTAAACCTTTTACGTGTCCAATAAAATTTAAAATACGCAGAGTCATTAATTAACTTCTTAATAATTATATAACACTTGATTGATGTAAACCTTAATTTATTTGGTGACCGTTTACATTGTACGATTATTTCTAGTCTACGCGATTTAGCTTAAAAGTTAAATTAAAAGTAAACGCGTATCGGACTAAAATAAATAGTGACAAATAATAGGAGTCGTAAAATGACCTGAAATTGAGAAATGTTACATTAAACAAAAAATTTAAAATAAAATTTATTTATATGTAAGCCTCGTGTGTACACAAGGCGTGTAACTAGTACTTTTTAAGATAAAATGCCTGTTTGGCAAAGAGTTTTTTGAAACTTTTTTCGAGTTGTATGTTTTTTTATTAAAAAAATAATCTCTTTCAAAATAGATAGCTCTGTTTGGATGCATCAACTTTAAGCTTATATTTTAAACAAGTAGCTCCTAAATGAAAAGTTGATTCTTGAAGCTTTTAAGATTGTTAGAGGAAGGAGTATAGTGGCGGTGAGGGCTCGCCACATCCGACGTGGCTAGAGGTGAAGGTGTGTTATGAGTGAAGGGGTATTTTTGAGTGGGAGTGAAAAGCTGATGTGGCAGCCTGTGGGGCCCGTATTGTTTTGTGGCTTAAGCCACCATACCCTACCCTCTTACCTATAAATACCTATTCTATCTTTTATCATTTTATACATAATTTTTATATACCCTCTCATTTTACTTACCTATAAATACCCATTCTATCTTATCATTTTATACATAATTTTTATATACATCTACTTTTTAAAAAATGGCTTGTTTGGTTCCACATACCAACTCTGAAATTGAAGCTTTGGTTCAAAAATTAATTGACGAAGATAAAGGTCGTCAGAACACGATTCTGGATTTAGCCTAGCAATTTAAAAATTCATGCACAGCTAAAGACGATCTTAGAAAAGCTTACGAGAAATGTACTGACATTTCACAAGAGAGTCGTGATTTGATCGACACTTTCTTAAAAGAATGTTCTGATAAAGATTACGAGCTTAATCTTTCTAAGTATGGAAAGGCGGCAAAACTAGAAAAACAAATGGATGCTAAGTTAGCTTGGCTACTGGAAAAATACTACTACCGCTCACAAACCCATATTGGTGATGTATACCTTACTGCAGAAGATTACATCAACTACATCTAGATGAAGAGGCCTTAAGAGAAACACTAGAAGAACAAGCAATGGATGAAAAGGCACGAGAGTAGA
>BQNB010027532.1:0-12500 GCA_026074375.1 Tanacetum coccineum
AGTTATTTTAGATAAAAGGATGCAAGGGGGTGATAAGGTTGTGTATGTGCTTGTACTTGTTCAATGGGCAAGTGGTATCGTTGGTGCTACATGGAATTGGATTGAAGACGTGATGAAGAGTTTCATTCGATTGTTTTTAAATGCTTGAGGACAAACATCATTTTAAGAGGAATGGATTGATATGAGTCAAGGTGGACTAGCCGTTTGGCACGTTAGGGGCACGAGTAGAGTTTAAATACTCTACACGTGAGGTGCACGTGTAGAGCTCCAACAGCTTTTCCCGCCTAAACTCTTAGTATAAATACATTGTTTGTTCTTCATTTCCATTCAGCTTATGATTTGTAATTTCTCTCTCAATTCCTCCCATTGCAATCTTGTAACTGATCCTATTTCATTACTTGATCAATCATCAATGGAGTCATAAGGTTTAGATCTTGTTCTAACATTTGAGATCTCATCTTTGATTCTTAGTTCTTATATCATTTCTCTTTGAAATCTATAAGTTCATATCATAAACGTTATTGAACATATTTGTTTTAATTTTGACTTTTGTTATCAAATAAAAGAGCTCGATTTTTAAATATCTCTGACATCGTTTATATAATAAAAGAATTACGTCATTTCAAAATTATTTTGCTAAAAAAATAAATTTAGGTCAACCAGGTTGCTCTATTTTGACACGTGGTAAAATCAAACATTCTTATTAGCCAAATGAAAGTCAAAATTGAATAAGACTGGTCAAACTTTGATAAATTTGATGGAGAAAAAAAATATATGTGTCAAATTTGTGAAAACAAAAAACTTAAAAAAGGGGTTGATTAATAAAACTTCAGTGATTGAATTTTAAATAAGTTATACGGAGTTAAATGTAAACTTATAAGTTTTCGTGTTTTTTAAATATATTTTAATAAGAAAAAAAATACCTCTTTACACTTTATAATTCCTATACTTTATATGTCAAAAATACAACATATATGTTGTTTTAAAAATACAACATGAATATGTACGAGATTATAAGTATCAAAATGACACTACAAGTTATTGTGTATGTAATAAATACACGATGTTGTACGTATACGAATAACTCATGTTATTCCTCTTTATCTGTTTAACCCATGCCTAAAAGGGTTTAAAAATAAATATGGCTAAATTACTACGGAGTATTAACGTAATATAAATATCAAATGCAAATGCAAGTGCGGGCTACTACGATATGAAAATAAATATAAGCGATTGTAATTATTACAAGGACTCGTGTAGTTCCTATTTAAAGTTTATATAAGGATACCTGAAAAAACATTTTTAGAAAACTTTATATTTTAACTTCATCAACGGTCATTATATGTTATTAAACTCGCATATTGTGTACAACATGATTTTACTAATTAATTTTAAACAACAAAATCAACTTCAACACCCATATAAGTTAAACAAAGTTAAATATTTTATAAAAAACTCTTTACCGAATATTAATTGATATTAATACATAATAAGTTTTTTTATGTAAAACCCATGCATACTTATTAGCACTAAAATTTTAAAACAAGTTTATTTTATGTGTAAAATCTTGTGCGCGCACGAGAATTGATTGTAGCAAATATTATTAAAAGATTTAAAAATGAAACGAATTGAATAATTGATACTTCCTCCGTTCTATTTTTATTGTTCACGTTTCCATTTTATGATGTCTCAATTTAATTGTCTACTATTAAATATAGGTAGGGAAATTTGATCAAGTATATTATATTACCCTTATTTGAAATTATTATTACAAACTTTAAAGAAGACTTTAATTAATCAGCTAAGGGTAAAATTGACATTCTTTCAAAATGTAAGAGAGAGAAAACAATAATAAATGTACTTTTATTAAATTATTTGATTTAGGTTCATTTGGATACCAAAGTTTTCTTGGATACCGAGGGACTCATCCCCACCCTCCATCTTGATCTCATCCAATGGTTGAGATTAAATTGCCTATTTACACTAGAGGGGGTATTTTTGTACAATATATATATTTATTTTTTTCATAAACACCTTATAATACACACACATAATGTGTGTTTTCTCCAGCACCATCTTTTTTTCTCTCTCTACATCGATCCACAAATAATCGATCGATCAACACAAAAAAATAATCGATCGATCTTCAATCCATTATCTCCTTCTTCAATTGATTAACATCAGGTTAGATTCATCAGATATGTTCTTATTTTAGCTTATCTGATGTGAATAAGCTTATTAATTTATTATCATTTAAATTTATGAGCTTATAATTCAGTTTATTTGAACAAATGATCTGAATTAATTGTTGCTAGAGATAAGCTACCTTATTAGATGATCTATGTAAATAAGTTTATTAATCATCATCATTTAGATTTATTTTGCTGAATTATAAGCTAGCTTATTAGCTTATTTTGATGAATTATAAGTGTTGGCGTATAGTCTGGAATGGGTCAGACCCAATGGGACGAACCCGATAAAAGGGTGACCCACATCCTACGTAACCCTAATCCATACACTATATATACAAAGGTAGGATCATCCTACCCAGAGATACCTACACAGGTTATTCTCTACCACCTCTTTAATATATGCTTATACCATTCTGACTTAACCGTCGAAGGGTGGATCCCGGGGCTTCGGTCTTGGGTCCCCTTCTAACCAGTTCTTCTTTGTTGGCAGCACTATTCAAGGCCCGGAAAGACGACGAACGGCACCAGAAGAGTCATTAGGACTGGCCAGACCAAATTATGCATCAACAAGTTGGCGCCATCCGTGGGACACCGAATAAACTATGTTTCGTGTTCTCATATTACCGAAAAGCAAAAATCGGTTTCTAAAGTCGGTAACTCTAAAACCTTCGTATTTTTGTTTTTCACTCATTGCATCCTGCCATGCGTCAAACTTGATTTACCAAATCAATAAACATCATGTGATTTTAATATCACTTTAAAAGCACCTGTTTGTAGTTAATTTTAAACTTGATAAGATGTTATCTGTATTTTTTTAATTGGTAACAAGATATTACTAATATTTTTTAAACTTGATAAGATGTTATCTGTATCTTTTTAATTTGGTAACAAGATATTACCAATATTTTTTAATTTGATAAAGATATTATTCATATCTTTTTAAATTGGTAATAAGATATAACCAATATTTTTTAAAACTTGATAAGATGTTATTTGTATTTTTTAATTGGTAACAAGATATTACCAATATTTTTTAATTTGATAAAAAGATTTTATCCATATCTTTTTTCTTATTTTTAATTATCCCTTACTTGTAAATATTATTATGCAAATACCCGGCCACGGAAGTACGTCTTCCGTCGGCCGTAAGTCGAATGCCATATTCGCATTACCCGGCCACGGAAGTACGTCTTCCGTCGGCCGTAAGTCGAATGTCATATTCGCATTATCCGGCCACGGAAGTACGTCTTCCGTCGGCCTTTATTATACGGGGTCCGCCTTCATCATATGGCGGCGTAGGGCCGGGTCGGTCCACAATGGTATGAGTGGGCCGGGTCGGTCTCACGGATGGTGCCAACTTGTTGATGCATAATTTGTTCGGGCCGGTCCTGACGACTCTTCTGGTGCCGTTCGTCTTCTTCCCGGACCTTGAATAGTGTTGCCAACAAAGAAGAACCGGTTAGAAGGGGACCCGAGGCCGGAGCCCCGGGATCCACCCTCCGACTGTCAAGTCAAAATAGTATAAGTATATAGTAAAGAGGTGGTAGAGAATAACCTGTTGAGGTAGGATGATCCTATCCCTGTTTATATAGTGTTTGGATTAGGGTTACGTAGGATGTGGGCCACCCTTTTATCGGGTTTGGCCCATTCGGTCCGGCCCATTCCGAACTATATGTCAACAAATTCGATTTTATAATTTAATACAGAAAAAGCTATAAAAAGTTAAGTGTAACCTGAAAATAAAGAGACTTATAACAAAAATTAGGGTAACTAATTAAACTTTAACTCTTCAATATAAAATAACGTTATATTTTAATTGATTAACTTTCAAACTCTATAAAAAATATAATCTTAAAATACTATATTTAATTTGTATTTGTTTTTCGAATAACAATTATTCTTATTGCTATAATTTATAATTATTATTAGAGTTAATTACTTAAATGGTCCTTGTGGTTTGTCAGGTTTCTTACAAATGGTCTCTCGCTTGAATTTTTAGCGGGTCTTTTCCCCGTAGTTCGACTCGTTACGGGTTTGGTCCCTCCGACTAACTTTCGTTAGTTTTTTTTCGTCATCTCCCATTTTAGGGATGGGTAACTTAGTCCTTTCACTTTTTTGGCTTTTCCTTTATATGTTTTTCCTCTCTTCTTTCTCGTGTCATCTTTCTTATTCCTCATAACACCACTTTGATTGACACACACACACACACACAAAATGGTGAGACGCAATAATTGTGGATCCTCATCTACAATTCGAACATCATGAACTTCAATCAACCTTGGGAAACGTTTTTATTGTTGTGCTAAGGGTAAGTTATGATTCTATCTTTTTCTTTTGAAACCCCTAATTTGACTAAATTTTACATTTCAATTTTTATTTAGGGTTTGAACTGTGGCATTATTGATTGGTATGATCCACCAATGTGTGAAAGAGTTGTTCAAATCATTCCTGGTCTTTTGAATCCAATGAATAACCACAAGATCAAGTACACTGGGGTTTGAATTCGATGAACAACCTACAAGCATAGTTACACAACAAAAGTATTGAAGCAGGAAGGGTCAAGAAATTTGTTTGGGAAGATCCAAGCCAATAGTCATAACTAAGGCTCGCACTCTTAATGGTTTACTTCGCTCTTTCCTGCTCAAAGCATCAGCCACAACATTTGCTTTTCTCGGGTGATAACAAATCTCATAATCGTAATCACTGAGCAACTCTAACCAACGACGTTGCCTCATATTCAACTCCTTTTGGTCAAGTATGTGTTGTAAGCTCTTATGATCCGTGAACACCATACATTTGGTTCCGTACAAGTAGTGTCTCCAAATTTTTAGAGCAAACACCACTGCACCAAGTTCCGAATCATGAGTAGTATAATTTTTCTCATGGATCTTCAACTGACGTGATGCATAACCAAGTTCCTTTATGTGACGCATCGCAATAAACAATGACGTTCTCAGCTCCTTGAGGGAGAGCTAAGATAGGTGCGCTACACAACTTAGTTTTCAAGGTCTGAAAAGCTGCTTCTTGTTTGTCACCCCATTCGAAGGTGACTTTCTTCTGGGTAAGTTTGGTCATTGGCTTAGCAATCTTTGAGAACCCTTCTATGAATCTCCGATAATAACTGGCAAGACCTAAAAATTGACGAATCTCCGTTGGTGTTTTAGGAGACGCCCAATCTTTAATAGATTCGATCTTGGCAGGATCCACGTGAATGCCTTGACAGTCAATCACGTGACCGAGAAATTGTACCTTAGGAATCCAAAATTCACATTTTGAAAACTTAGCATATAACTCCTCCTTCTTAAGCAGTTCTAGAATTAGCTTAAGGTGTTCTTCATGTTCTTTCTTGTTCTTTAAATAAATGAGTATATCGTCGATAAAGACAATTACAAACTTATCCAAGTATGGTTTGCACACCCGGTTCATGAGGACCATGAATACCGTAGGCGCATTTATCAAACTAAATGGTATCACTTGGAATTCGTAATGACCATACCGAGTCCTAAATTCCGTCTTTGGAATATCCTCTTCTCGCACTTTAAGCTGATGATAACCCGACCGTAAGTCTATCTTCGAGTAAACACTAGATCCTTGTAGTTGATCAAACAAATCATCAATCCTTGGGAGAGGATAACGATTCTTCACTGTCAATTTATTCAATTCTTGGTAGTCGATGCACATCCAGAATGATCCGACCTTCTTTTTGACAAACAAGACCAGAGCTCCCTAAGGTGAGGAACTGGGTCTTATAAAGCCCTTGTCGGACAGTTCTTGCAGTTGCTCTGACAATTCTTTCATTTTGGAAGGAGCCAATCGATACAGTGCTCGTGCTACAGGTGCAGCACCAGGCATCAAACCAATTTGGAATTCCACTTGTCGAGCGGTAGAAGACCTGGCAATTCTTCAGGAAATACCTCAGGAAAATCTCGAACGATTGGTATGTCCTCAAGTCACTTCTCTCCCAACCTGTCTTCAGTCTCATTTGCTGTAATATTGGCTAAAAAGACATAGTGTCCTTTCAACAAGTATTTATGAGTTTTAGTGCATGAAATGATGTTCAAACGAGTCCTGTTTCCCTGATTGCTCCCGTCACCATGGACAGTTAAGGTTTCATTTCCCCAGGGAATACGAATGATCTTCTCGGCACAATCAATGACCGCGTGGTACTTTGACAGCCAATCCATGCTGATTATGATGTCGAAGCTATCAAGTTCTATGGGCATTAAGTTGACGTTGAATGGATGGTTCAAGAAGTTTAGCGTACAACCCCAAATGATAGTGTTTATCCCTATTATTTTCCCGTCGGCTAGCTCAACATTGTAATAATGGTCTAGTGTAGTGGGTGTGATATCAATCAGAGAGCTAAATGTTGTAGATACAAAACTCCTATCAGCACCAGTATCAAATAGAATAGAAGCATAGCGGTCATTTAGTAGGAACGTACCCGTAACGATGTTAGAGTCCGGGTTTGTTCCCGCATTGCCCACCACATAAACCTTGGTTGGTGCATTGTTGTTCCCACGTTGATTACCATGGTTTCCATTCTTCAATTTAGGGCAGTCCCTCTTGATGTGCCCCTGAACACCACACTTATAGCAGGTAACGGCATTTTAAGTTGCTCCGGAGTTCCCACGATTGTTATTATTATTGTTTGGACCAGAACTCCTGCAGTCACGAGCCAAATGGCCGATCTTCTTGCATTTGTTACACCAGGGAGCACATGGCCCTTTGTGGTGATAGTTGCATTTTATACATAAGGGCGATGACCCAGTGTACTCCCTCTTCTCACCAGGCCCAGCAGTGTAAGCTCGCCTAGTGTTCTGCCTCTTGTTCTGTTGTTGGTACCCCTGATTGTTCCCAGAATTAAATTCTATCTTCCTCTTCTGCTTAGCTTGCCTTTCAGAAATAGTGATGAGTTTTTGGTCCATCTGATCATTGGCAAACTCGATTACCTCTTCCATTGTCTGGGGTCGATATGACATCACATTTCCTTGGATCATATCAGGAAGTCTACTAACATACTTCTCAACCTCATCTGATTCCTCAAGAAACATACGTCCACACATTAATGCAAGCTCTTAGAATCGTAGGGTGTAGCTCGTGATATCAGTACCTTTTACCTTTAGGTTCCAGAGTTTAATCTCCAACTTCTTAATCTCACCCCTTTGGCAGTATTTGATCGTCATTATCTTCTTCAATGCCTTCCGGTCCATGGCATAAGCAACATCTTGTGTACTACCTTCTTGTGGGAGTTCCACCAATAAGGGCATTCCCAATGAAAGTGCAAGTTGTGAACTTAACTTGGTTCTCTAGAGCACAGTTGCTTATGTGGAACACTGATTCCATCTTTTTAAACCATTGGGATAACACAACTACCCCTTCAGTACTCTTGAAGTTAAGTGGATGACAGTTCAGGAAATCTTTGTACGTACACTCACGCGGAGTGCGCGTAGCTCTTTCAGTTCCTGATCTTGATATTTGGCTACCATCGCCATTCACATCGTTGTTCCTTAGTTGTTCTTGATTTACGAGTGCTTCAGCGACTCATGTTTCGACTAGCGGATTGATGGCAGCAACACTCATTGGTGCATCAGTAGTAGTGCTAGCATTTCTAGCAGAATTGTTGGCGGTTCTAGCAGATGGGGCCCTTCTAGCAACTGGAGTTCTTCTGGAAACTGGAGCTCTTCTAGGAGGCATGATTCTTCAAAATCACAGAGTAATAATTTAAAATTTGTTCCATTCCAAAAGTCGTGTTTCAAAAGTGAAATGTTGTGAAATAATGTGTTAAGGTTGAGTATGAGTTTTAGACCATTGTGTTATTCGTAATGTTTTGAGAATTGTTCTAGTATTTATATAAATAACCCTTATATAAATAATTGTAGAGTATGCGTAAGGGAATGTAAGCATATATATGTGTATATATTTAAGACCCTTATAGTAATATACGTAGTATAATATGAACACGTATATGAATCATGTAAGCATCTAGTATAACCAACTAATGCAACTCGATAGTGTATGTCATGTATGCATCTAGTACAATTACTAATGCAAACAACTAGTATATGTATGTCCCGTGAAAACCTTTTGTATGATGCAATGTTTGAAAACGGTTATAGTCCAAGTAAAAACATTTGACCTGGTTCTCTATAACCTTGGCTCTGATACCACTCTGTAACACCCCCAAATTGGGTCGCAGCGGAATAATGTGTATCCGGGAGCGTTACATTACAGATCAATAGCACAAGATATGAGAACGACCTCAAAAAGAGTCGTTTAAAATACGATACATTGGATTTATTGAAATTGTTTGATACAAAGCACGAAGGCTTAAATAGTTCAACATTTGAAATAAAGATTCTAGATCATAACAATCGTCCCGAAATATAATGACTCCAAATCTTTATGCATGACACCCAAAAGACTATCCCAATGTATCTTGTGCACCTCGTGCATCATTGACCTGAGAAAAACATGCTTAAAACGTCAACATAAAGTTGGTGAATTCATAGGTTTATGTAAATGAAATGTAGGACCGTAAGATTTCAAGTGTATGATAATGCAACATATGCAAACATCACAAATGTAATTACGTTTCCCTAAGCTCATGACACCGAAGCTCGACATGTATGAATGCAATATAAATATTGCCACATTGCCCGTGATGATGTTCTAACCCGCAACATCCGAATCCGACATGGTATACATCCGTTGGTTCACTCCGTGACACCAGTGAGAGCTACTCACCCGGATGGGGATGTCAACCCCAATAGATCTATTTATAACATTCGCGCTCACACAAAGTAATTGACAGTTCATGATAATGGGCTCAAAGGGTTATCGCTACTTAGGCAAACACATAATCATGGTAAAATGTACACTTACGTCCAATTTGTAAAAACAAAGCATGTTTCTCACCCAAAAAGTTGTAAATCATTGATATAGTAAAACATGGGGCTATGAACTCACAGTAAGTATTGATAATGTAGAAGCAAAGCAGTGGAACAAAAAATGATGCAAAGGACCTTATCCGTAACCTATGAATAAATAATACATATTCACTAAATGGAAAAATAATAATATAAATACTTGGAATCTTGTCCTTAGTGTGTGCTTGAGTTATAATTGAATTAGATGACATTTGAAAACAATTCCTCATTTTAAAATTATCAACTTTATCGGGTCAACGTGGTTAAACCGCCAGTATATAATTTATGACTTCAGACATTTAAGAAACTAGCCTGTACATACTTTAAATTATTAATTTGGGTCGGCCCTTGGTTTGGTCCCTAAGTACGTAAATTAAATAGATGAAACGTTGACGTTTACTTTTTGAGTTAAACTTTTATTTTACTAAGTTTTTAACATGAGTCGTCTTAGAGTTTTATGACTAGTTTACGGGTTCGTTAATTGACGATATGGGAAACTAAAAACATATTTGAAATCTCAGATGGGTTGTCTACAATATTCGTTAAGTAAGCTTCGTCTCAAAACGTCGTTTAGGTTGTTAAAAATGGGGCTAAACACGCGTGGGTTGCAAGGCAGTTTCAATACTTAGAAAAATAATAGTGTCATTTCAGTTTGGGGTGTTGCGTGGTCAGAATTTTATAATTAAATTCTGGTTTCATTACTTAACGTTAGGACAAAGTAAAAACACTTTTGAAAACTAGCTGCGAGGTCAGTATTTTGGCCCTAGATCACGACTTCATTACTCGATGTTAGGGCGGAAAAAGGACACCTTAATAAACTAGGATCTACTGGCTTTCATTCGTCTTTTATGACTTTTGTGTGTCGGGGTTGTTAACCGGGTTAAAAGTGGTGCTAAAGGTCGGCTTGCACATAACCCAGCTATGACCACATGCACACCAGGTGTTTGTTAAATATTACAGGCTTGATCTGCATAGCCACTTTTGGATTTAGCTTGCAAGTTCTTTACTGGTCCAAAACCCAGAGACTCCTTTTCTACTTAAACGCACACATTAAGCTTCAAATAAATGTTTTTGGTTTCGACCTAGTCCTATTTATGCATACATAATACTTTGTCCAAAAACTTGTTTGTTTCGGCGGAATTACAAAAGTGATGAGACAAGGCAGTTTTTCATGGTTTTTCAATGCGTCTTATTTTACTCGTTACTCAACCATTTTTAGTGATTCAAGTTGCAAGTTGATCTACCACATGCCCACTATATTGCGCAATCAATTTTTGGATTTATGTGATTCGTTTACTAGTTGTATTAAGTCTCCTAAGTTGACCATTTTCAATGTGATATCAAAAGTGGACTGAGGATCAGTTGGTCTTTACATTCGACTAGCACTCAATACGCTATTTTCTGTTTTTAAGGGCTTACCCTATGACCTAATGACTACATACTTCAAGCAGTTAAATCAAGTGAACTCTTCAAACCCACGCATTAATCTAGTTTTTTCTCGACAAGCAGAAAGTGTGTACCATTTTTCAAGAACCGGTTTTCATGATAATTTTCCTACATGAATTTTCTCAAGCACATTACTAATGAACAGGAATGCATAATAAAAATGAAAGAGAACTAGGCGTGGACTCACAAACTTAAAGAGGATTTGGTTATTGACTTGAACTCCAAACGAAAACCCTAATGGCTTGAACCTTATGAATGAAGAACCCTAATTCTGAACCAAGTGTTTCCCAATAATGTTCGTCCCTCTAATGCTCCTGCCACTCCACGTGTACCACCTTGCTTGTCTGGTTGTCGACTCGTAACGAAAACCAAAAGGGACGGAGGTAGTGTTAAGGTTTTTAAGGTTTGGTTTATAACGCCTGATGATGAACCAAGGGTGTGGGTTTGTGATGCTTGTGTTTGCTAAAACAAGAATGGGTGAGAAGTGGTACTTTGCACTTATTCTTGCCTGTGATTACAAATGTGGGAATTGCCATTATATTTATACTCAACAATCCAGGAAAGTATAATGTTAAGAATTGTAGTCGCATTCCAGTGTTGATGCATTTATGGTAAGGAATATTGTACAGGATTAAAAAAGGGAAAACTGTTTGTAGATTGAAGAGAATTTAGTGTTGGGAATAGTTGTTATGCGTAGAAAAGGAGGAGTAGTAGGGGATCGAGTATTATCTGGTGTATTAAGGAGATAAAAGGGGGTTGGGGGATACTGTGATGGTTTGCGTGAGAAGTAGAAACAGAAAAAGAAAAGGATAGATCATCACGTGGGATTAGGAGGCTTATAAAAGAAAAGAGGTGGGTTTTATCCAATATCTATTTGAGTTATACAATCTTGTGATATCCTATCTTTGTTTATAACTTGCACTAATTTGAAATTACTGGAAAGGTGCACACGAGATTTTGCCTAGTTTCTAGGAAGGAAATTTAGTTTCTTTTAGGAGTACATGACTTTTATTTAGAGGCTTTATCTAATTTCCTTATTGTTTTGAGGTTAAAATGTTGGTGTAATTTGTATGACTCTCATTTTCGATAGAGAAGAGTGAATGGATCATGAAGTTTTTCTCGACGAGGAATTTAAAATAGATGACGAATAACGGACATAATTACGCAAACTCGTTGATAAAAAGAGAAGGTGAATTAATGAGATCGGAATATGACCTAAAAACATGGGGTGGTATAGTCTCCCCCTGTTGGATGAGCCTTGTCCTCAAGGCTTAAGGCGTTGTAGTGGATGAAGATGCCCGATTTGTGAAGAGATGTGGGTATTTCTTTTTTAAGGAATCTCCTCGTTCCCATGTAAACTCATAACCTCTCCTAGAATTCCAGCAAACCTTAATGAGTGGTATACGGCTTTGCTTTAATCGTTTGATTTCCTGTTCCATAATTTTAACCGGCTCTTCCACAAATTGGAGTTTATCATCAATATGTAGTCCTTCCAACGGAACCGCTAATGGTTCATCGGAATAACATTTCTTCAAGTTGGATACATGGAATGTATTGTGAACCCTGCTCAATTCTTGAGGGAGTTCAAGCTTGTAAGCAACAGATCTGATCCTTTCCAACACCTTGAAAGGCCCAACATATCGAGGATTTAATTTCCCCCGTTTGCCAAAATGCA
The DNA here is from genome assembly GCA_026074375.1 of Tanacetum coccineum. NCBI lineage: Eukaryota > Viridiplantae > Streptophyta > Magnoliopsida > Asterales > Asteraceae > Tanacetum > Tanacetum coccineum. The sequence goes on from BQNB010027532.1 coordinate 12,243, forward strand.
CGACTCCTTTCCAAGGTGAAACTTTGAGCATAACTTTATCCCCGACTTGATACTCCATCGGCTTACGCTTTAAGTCGGCATAACTCTTTTGTTGGGTCGACGAGCAGCTGATCCTTTGCTTGATCTGAATGATTTTCTCGGTCGTTTCTTGAATTAAGTCTGGACCAGTGAGTTGAGCTTCTCTGACTTCGGCCCAACAAACAGGTGAACGACACTTTCGGCCGTACAATGCTTCAAACGGTGCTGCCTTGATGCTAG
>BQNB010027532.1:17500-42479 GCA_026074375.1 Tanacetum coccineum
GACATCACATTTCCCCGGATCATATCAGGAAGTCCACTCACATACTTCTCAACTTCATCAGATTCCTCGGGAAACATACGTCCACACATCAATGCAAGCTCTTGGAAACGCAGTGTGTAGCTCGGGATATCAGTACCCTTTACCTTTAGGTTCCAGAGTTCGATTTCTAACTTTTTGATTTCACCCCTTGGGCAGTATTTGACCGTCATCAACTTCTTCAATGCCTTCCAGTCCATGGCATAAGCAACCTCTTGTGTAACCGCCTTCTTGTGGGAGTTCCACCAAGTAAGGGCATTCCCAATGAAAGTGCAAGTTGCGAACTTAACTTGGTTCTCTGGAGCACAGTTGCTTATGTGGAACACTGATTCTATCCTTTCAAACCATTGGGATAGCACAACTACCCCTTCAGTACCCTTGAAGTTAAGTGGATGACAGTTCAGGAAATCTTTGTACGTACACTCACGCGGAGTGCGCGTAGCTCCTCTGGTTCCAGTGCCAGAATTATGGCTTCCATCGCCATGACCATTCGTGTTGTTTCGAAGAGTGTCATGGTTAGCAAGTGTGGCGAAAACCCTGTCAGCGACCAGTTGCTCAACAGCAACAGCAACAGCAGTCATTGGGGGCAGCAGCCGCAGCAGCAGCGGCAACAACAGCCCTTGCAGTTTTTGTAGCAGCAGAGGTTCTTTTTGGTGGCATATTGTTCTAAATCACAACAATAAAATACGTGAATTTTCATAAACATCACAACATGACATGGGTACAATATATAACAACATCACATCACACAGTGATTATATAACATGACTGAGATCACAACACATCACAGAATTGAAATCAATATAACATAATACAACATCCCATATATAGTTGGAAAACATACATGATTTGTTTGATACAAGAAATAAATAAAAACAATACAAGTCCTACTACCGTTCTAGCTGGGAATGAAACCTATAATACTTAGCCGGCTACAAGGATAACTATAAACATGAAAATAACCTAGGAGCTACTACCGGTGCCCTCAGGAGCATCCGCACGAGCTTGCTCTCTAGCTTGAAGTGCTCGGATCTCTCCTAAAGCCGTCGCCAGATGTCCCTAGAGTGATGAAACCTGTGCAGTCAGAGCTGCTATCAATGAATCTTGCACATCCATACGGTGATCCTGCGTCCAAACGTGTGTCCTGTATCCCTGAAGCTCATAGTGGACAACCAAACTAAATCCCATAGAGTGTGCCCAAGCCTCTCGGGAGACTAGAGCCTCCTGGTCCAAGAGTCGGGCAGTCTCATAGTGGTACCGACTATCATTGACCAATGTCTCAACCGTCTGATATATCTGAGTTTGCCGATCCTAGGTATCCTCAATCACAACATAAATCTCTTGGGTGTCCTGCTCCTGAACTGCAGTAAGCTCAGTCACCCTAGTGTTGACTCCCTCGAGGGTCACTGGTGCAACCTCCTCGGTAGTCTCTCTTGGGTCTACCCAAGTATCTCTGATCCCATAGCCGACTGCCTCGGCTCTCTGTCGTCTGGCTTCGGCATCCAGAGTGCTGACAAACCCATAATCTACCCTACGACCTCTAGTACGCCTAGGGACAGCAGTCGAACTCTCCCCCACCTCATATCTTGATGCGGGAGAAGTAAGACATAACCTCTTATGAGGTGGTAGTTCGGCCTCGGGAATATCCTCCTTGCGGTCGACTGGTGGTATAAACAATGAGTCTGGTAGGGGTGGTAGTGGTAGTGATGGTAGGGGTGGCAGTGGAGGTGATGGTAGATGTGGTAGTGGTAATGTTGCGGGTACGAGTAGTGGTAATGGTGATGAAGCTCTCAATCTACCCATGGCAGCTCTGAAGCCCGGGGGTGCACACACATGGTTAGGGCTACCATATGGGTGAGGTAATCTAGGAAGTGGTGATGATGGAAGTGCGGGTGCAGCTAAACACCTAGCAAGGCATTCCTCTCCAGAGGGTGGTGATAATGAGATGAGTGGTGAGGGTGGTGGTTTAGGTAAGGCAAGAAGTCTCTCGACCTCCTCCTCAGGTGGCGATAGTATAGGTGCCTCTGGTCAGATAGATATCCTAGCAGTGGTACGACATGCTGGTGGTGATGGTGGTGTAGCCGAGACTCATCGGTCTCAAACGGCCCTGTCTCCTCAGAATAGGGGACCTGGTCAGCAATGGGTGCAACAACAGGGTCGGCCGGAGCCAGATGCTCCTCCTTCTCCTCAGCTTCCTCCTCCTCAGAAGCCTCCTCCTCCTCCTCATCATCATCAGAGGAGTCATCGTCATCGTCGTCACCTCCATCAGCTGGATAGTCTACTGGACCATCCTCAGAGTCCTCCTCGGGATCCGAGTCAGCAACGTAGCCTGGAGATAAGGCTATAGGTGAATCGGCAACAACATACGGCTGATCCTCCATGGGAACCTCCTCATCAGATGGGGCCAAGTACTCGGGGTACTCTGGTCCTGGTACGTAATCTGGCGAGAGCGGTGCCTGCTCTGGCTCCTCAGGGCCATGCACGTAGTCCGGATCATGTGCCTGTGGATCCTTTGGGCCTGGTATGTAATCCGGTGAGGGTGGGGCTACTGGCTGAATGGGAAGTCCATCGTATCCGTATACGATGACCCAGGGGGAACCTCCATCGGACAGCTCCTCGTCAGCTGGCCAGAATGCCCTCCCTGGCTCAGAATCGGTATCGACGGATGTGTAGGTAACCGTAGATGATGCCGAAGACATGACTGAATCTGTAACACTCAAACAGAGTTTACATTAGTACATATATAAGACCCGTAATAATATACTTAATATATTATAAACACGCATGTGAATCCTGCAGCATCTAGTATACCCAACTAATGCAACTAGACAGTATATGTCATGTATGCATCTAGTACAATTACTAATGCAACCAACTAGTATATGTATGTCCCGTGAAAACCTTTTGTATGATGCAATGCTTGAAAACGGTTATAGTCCAAGTAAAAACATTTGACCTGGTTCTCTATAACCTTGGCTCTGATACCACTCTGTAACACCTCCAAATTGGGTCGCAGCAGAATAATGTGTATCTGGGAGCGTTACATTACAGATCAATAGCACAAGGTATGAGAACGACCTCAAAAAGAGTCGTTTAAAATATGATACATTGGATTTATTAAAATTGTTTGATACAAAGCATGAAGGCTTAAATAGTTCAACATTTAAAATAAAGATTCTAGTTTATAACAATCGTCCCGAAATATAATGACTCCAAATCTTTATGCATGACACCCAAAATACTATCCCAATGTATCTTGTGCACCTCGTGCATCATTGATCTGAGAAAAACATGCTTAAAATGTCAACATAAAGTTGGTAAATTCATAGGTTTATGTAAATAAAATGTAGGACCGTAAGATTTTTAAGTGTATGATAATGCAACATATGCAAATATCACAAAGGTGATTACGTTTCCCTAAGCTCATGACACCGAAGCTCGACATGTATGAATGCAATAAAAATATTGCCACATTGCCCGTGATGATGTTCTAACCTGCAACATCCGAATGCGACATGGTATACATCCGTTGGTTCACTCCGTGACACCAGTGAAAGCTACTCACCCGGATGGGGATGTCAACCCTAATAGATCTATTTATAACATTCGCGCTTAGACAAAGTAATTAACAGTTCATGATAATGGGCTCAAAGGGTTATCGCTACTTAGGCAAACACGTAATCGTGGTAAAATGTACACTTAATTCCAATTTGTAAAAACAAGCATGTTTCTCACCCCAAAAGATGTAAATCATTGATATAGTAAAACATGGGGCTATGAACTCACAGTAAGTATTGATAACGTAGAAGCAAAGCAGTGGCACAAAAAACGATGCAAAAGACTTTATCCGCAACCTATGCATAAATAATACATATTCACTAAACGGAAAATAATAATATAAATACTTGCAATCTTGTCCCTAGTGTGCTTGAGTTATAATATTGCATTCATACATGTCGAGCTTCGGTGTCATGAGCTTAGGGAAACGTAATCACATTGTGATATTTGCATATGTTGCATTATCATACACTTGAAAATCTTACGGTCCTACATTTCATTTGCATAAACCTATGAATTAACCAACTTTATGTTGACGTTTTAAGCATGTTTTTCTAAGGTCAATGATGCACGAGGTGCACAGGATACATTGGGATAAGTCTTTTGGGTGTCATGCATAAAGATTTGGAGTAATTATATTTCGGGACGATTGTTATGATCTAGAATCTTTATTTCAAATGTTGAACTATTTAAGCCTTCGTGCTTTGTATCAAACGATTTCAATAAATCCAATGTATCGTATTTTAAATGACTCTTTTTGAGGTCGTTCTCATATCTTGTGTTATTGATCTGTAATGTAACGCTCCCGGATACTCATTATTCCGCTGTGACCCAATTTGGGGGTGTTATAGGAATAATTTCTGCCTACAATTCACATTAATAGGTATCCTAAATTGAAGAAAGAACAATCAAAAACAAAAAAGAAATGCTAAATCCTATTTTGTAGGAACATTAGACTGGATAAAATGTATACCTGTTGTTTCAAAAGAGAAGCTTCTGCTACCCTTAATCCTGTTGGGATACTAAAATTGCCGATTACTATTAAAATATCTGCCACGTTCCTTCCTGGATAAACTATAACTCTACGCGACTCAAGACTGAAGAACGGCTGATATAAAACATGAAGCTACATTACCTGCACTGTCATTTGCTCCAGTCGTTCTTTGACCCATGTTCAAACCAAACCCATTCGCAATTTGTGGAAAGCCCCACTTTCCAGTACCTCCATTATGTAAACTGTTTGGTGCAGATGTTGCAGTTTTGGGTAAATTTGGAACTTCATTTGAAGATGACACAATGGGTGTAGGTTCCGCGAAAGATGAGTCAACTGCGCAAATATTAACATGTTTGGCGAAAGTTGATGTATGAGGTTTAACATCAGTAACTTTAGTCGTAGGTTGAGATGATGAGTCAACTGCATAACTATTAATTTGCTCTGTGGTGGTGGATGTGGAAATCATAACATCACTAACTTCAGGCAGAGGTTGAGACGAGTCAGATTCTGAAGCCATTCTGCACATTTTCATGATGTTCGTAATTACATGAACTAGAATATAAATTATTTGGAAATATATGCATATGACATATCTATGACATTTTAGAAAGAACCAAAAATAGTTTATGCATAAAATCTGCAATCTGAAACATGATATATGTATTGACTGAAGCTGGACAACACTTTCAACCTTAGTACACTAAACTATCCTACACACTTCCCTTGAAAAAATCACCAGCAGTCATACTGTCATGCGCATGCCTGAGTTAAGATGGTTTAAATTTTGGTAACTTCATTATTAACCAGCAAATATCTCCAAACATGAAACAAACTCGTGCATTGACAGTAGTCCATGTTGGGTTAATCCCAATTGCTGGAAACATAGTTAGTTAAAAATAGTTATAAAAAATAGTTATGGGTAGTTAAAAAACTGCTTTTTGGCAGTTACAAATGAAGCAACATGTCTGTTGACTTAAACGAACCATCACGACCCTTTGATTCGTAAGGGGATATATGAGAGTTGTGAGTTTGTGAAAACATTACCCCCAAGCTCTTCTTATATACATAAAAGAATGGGCATGCATAGTGTTGTTTCTTAAAATCACATTCTTGTGTTATTCCATTAGTTGGCAAGGAAGTCTTGAGCTTTGCATAATCAAGTATAGTGTTTTAAAGTGCAACACTGTTGGGAATATGGGATTAAGACTAGGAACATGTAGCAGCTTAGACCTCACATGTAAGTGTTGGGTTTGGATAAAGGAGGGTTGGGCTTTACTTGTTGGATAATAAGGTGGATGATTTCTTATATATATTTTGAATGTTGGTCAACAGCAGGGGCGTGTATGTTTGTGAAGAAATCATCAGTCAACATTGGCTGACTTGTAGGGATTTTTATTTTAACCTTCAACTCTTTAGTTTATATATATTAGTTCACATATTTGTGATGTTTGTTTTGAGTCTCCTAATCCACTTTGGTCCAATGCCCGCGGGACATTGTGCAACTTCATCTTGTAGCTGTGCATTTTTTTAAAATCGAAAGTTGGATGAAACTTAAATACATACCTTGATAAGTGCACTCTGACGGGTTTTCTCATTAAGGTGTCAGTTTTTGAGCTCACGCGATATAAGCTTAATGTTTAAGTCAAGTGTCCAACTACTTCGGAATTTAGTTTAAATGTCTAACCGAAAAGGAAGTAGTTAGGATATTTAAAATTGACGATGAGTAAGGAGTCATGCAAATACCTGAAAAATTCAGGGTGTTATTAATGTCTTGGGTAAGCTAGGAAAACAGTCGAGTGTATTGGCAAGAATACACATTTTGTGGATCTCCTTTCTGGCATCTTCATTACATGGATGGGCCTAGGTTTATCCTTGTCTTATTGCTTTTCTGGACAATGGCACGATGGATCGACTCAGTGTGCATTGACCACATACGAGCCTTTTGAGGTGGAATCTCTCGGATAACATAGTTTGCTTGTAGTGGGCCTACACATCTTAGCATGGGGACCAAATAAGATTTTTCAAAGAGAACCCAATCCTTAATTACATATTGGCTGATTTTCGCTCGCAGATTGCGGGACTCATTCTTATGCTTTGGCCACACCCCTTTCTCCAAACATTGAATGATCAGTGTCATCAATTATCTCCTTCTTCTTCGACCACAATACTGATCTCTTTCACTTCCGTAGAACGCTCATTTAGAACCTTGACAAGGACTTCTTTGGTTAAATAGTTGAAACCTACCGATGCGAGCTTACTAAGCACATCGGCCTTCTGATTTTGGTTTGTCAGGATGTTTTTGATAGAGAGAGACTTGAAACATGCAATGTACTCCCTCGCCTTAGCGAGGTATTTCACCATGCTATCATTGTTGGCTATGTAACTTCCGTTTATCTGACTGGCGACCAACTTAGAGTCAACCTTTTTTTCCACCCTTTGTATGTTCATCTTCTTTGCAATTCTTAAACCCGCCAAAAGTGCTTCGTATTCTGCTTCATTATTAGTGCTGTCGAATGTTAAACGGAGAGCCTAAGTGTGCTCGAAACCACTTGGACCAATTAGAACCAAACCCGCACCGAATCCCTTTACACTGGACGCCCCGTCTATGAACAACGTCCATTCCTCAGTGTCGTCTCTCTCGGGCACTGTCTCGGGTTACCGAAAGTATAATTTTGGTGACTCTCTGTCTGGTGTTTCGGTTATAAAGTCTACCAGTACCTGCCCTTTCACAGCGTTTCTTGGTTCAAACGTGATGTTGTATGCTCCCAACTTAACGACATATTGTGCCAACTTCCTCGAAGCTTCTGTTTTATTGAGGATTTGCTTTATTGGTTGATCGGTGATAACTTTTATCGGATGAGCATCAAAATACCGCCTTAATCTCCTTGTCATGTGTAGGAGAGATAATGCCAACTTTTCCATGAGGGCATAGTTCCTCTCCGCCTCATTCAGGGTGCGACTAACATAATAAATGGGACACTGCTTCCATTTTCTATCCGTAAGAAGAACAGAGCTTACCACCTCTTTTGATACTGCCAGGTACGCGTACAAAGTTTCCTACGGCAACTGAGGGATTAAAGACGGAAGGTTTATGATACATTTCTTCATCTGTTAAAAAGCTTCTTCGGCCTCAATTGTCCATTTGTACTCATTTTTGTTCTCATTTGTTATGTTTTTAAGTGTATTGAAGAAAATGATAGATCTCTCTGCTGATTTTGCTAGGAATCTCTTAAGAGCTGCTAACTTCCCGGCAAGACTCTGCATGTCTTTTAACGTTCGAGGCGACTGCATGTCTGCCAAAACCCTAGTTTTCTTAGGGTTAGCCCAGATCCCTTTAGAAGTTACCATGTAGCCTAAGAATTTACCTTCTTCGACTCTAAAAGAGCATTTTTTTCGAATTCAGCTTCATGTTTATTTTTCTTAAATTGTCAAATGTCTCTGCCACATCTGCCAATAGCATTTTTTCATCATTACTCTTTATCACTATGTCGTCTACATATGCCTCCAAATTCCTTCTAATCTGTGATTAAAAGGTCGAGTCTATCAGTCGTTGGTATGTGGCTCTTGCGTTTTTTAGCCCGAAGGGCATCTTGGTGTAGCAGTACGTTCCTTGGTCTGTATAGAATGCCGTTTTCTCTTCATCTGCCTTCGAAATCTGAATCTTATGGTAGCCCTTGTAGGCGTCCGAGAAGCATTTATATTTGAAACCCATTACAGACTCTACCTTGCAGTCAATGTTGGGAAGGGGGTAGTAGTCCTTTGTACAAGCTGAATTCAAATTCTTGAAATCAATGCACATTCTCCATGCTCCGTCACATTTTTTTACAAGTACCAGGTTGAAAATCCAGGTGGGGTACTTGACCGGTCAGACAATGTCGGCCTTGACCCATTCGTCGATATCCTTTGCCACTACGTCACTCTTTTCGAGTGCTAAGACCCTCCGTTTCTGACATACCGGCTCGATGGATGTATTGATATTCAAATTATGTTCTAGATCTTTCGGGGGAGTCCCGTCATATCTACGGGTCCCCAAGAAAATATGTTCATGTTGTTCTTTAATAGGAGTTTTAGTTTAGACTTGCATGTCTCGGGAAGTCCTCCTCCTATGACAACCAATTGATCCAAAAACACCGGGTTTACTAGTACTTCCTCCGTTATATTGATCGCCCTCGTCTCGATGTCCTCCTTCTTCTCCCCTTCTTCGACCACCTGTTTCTTTTCCAACCGCATGCATTCTGAGATGATCACCGATCGGGTGACTAAGGTGGTATTCCCTTTGGAGTGGGGAATTTCATCATTGAATGGATTGTGGAAGGTGTGGCCCGCAATGCTCTCATGCCTGTCCTTCCTAAAATTATATTATAAGGTGAGGGAGCTCTGATGACAGTAAACTTCATCGTCATCCTCCTACACAACCCTTCACTTCCAAAGCATACTTCTAATTTGATCTTGCCTAGCGGCTTTGTTGCTTCTCCGGTAAAACCTACCAAGTCCGTCCGAGTCTCCCATAGTCTGACTTTTATTGTCGGACTGAACATGACTTCCACCGACACTCCCCCGTACACATATATCCTTCTAACCAAATATCCCTCAACTTTAGCCTCCACAATTAATGGTTCGTTTGAAAATCCTCCGTCGAGACTAGAGGAAAGGTGATGGGAGTATTCATCCATTCTTTCGTCACTTCTCGCGCTTTTCTCTTCTTCTCTTTCAATGATCTAACCCTTATCATGTTGATTATTTTAGCTTGTTGGGGGCCCTCCCCCCTTTGATTTCCTCTTCCTCTCTGCCGAACATCCCTTATTAGATGGTTCAATTTTCCTGACTCCAGTGTTGTCTCCAACTATTTTCTTAACTAGAAGCAATCATTCGTGTGATGGCCCTTTTCTTAGTGATAGTCACAGTATCTATCCATGTTGCCACCCTTCTGGGGGTTTAGCATGGGCCTTGGTGATAACAGTCATAGTAGCCAAAATTTCTTTTGGAGGTTTGGTGAGCGAATCCAAAGTGAGAACCGGAGCGACCCGGGTCTGGTAGTCTCCCCTAGGAGAAGGGTAAGGGCCCCGATTATATCTTCCCCTGTATGGGATGTAATTGTCTCTTCCTTTATTGTGATTCTGATTATCATACTTCCGGGGGTCCCCCATATAGTTGTTCCGGTAGGGACTATCATCCTTTCGGACCGGCAAGAAGTACGACTTCTGGTGTTGTTCTCCCGTTTCACCTTTGGGAAGCTCTTTTTGCGCGAAAGCCTTTTCGGATCTAACAAAACCATCTAACCTTCTCATCATCTCATTCACAGTTGGTGGGGCCTTGTTTGAGAAACGCTTCGCAAATTCTGGACACTTGAGTGAGTCCATGAATGATGAGATTTTCATGACCTCCAAAACTCCCATGATGTACCCAGTTTCTACCGTTCACCTTTCTTTAAATGCCGTCAACGATTCATTAGCCTTTCTGACTATTTTGGTAATCTCGTGCGGCTCCTTAAAGCATGCTCTTCTAACTGAGTACCTGACGACAAACTCTTCTCTTAGGTCTGACCATTCATTGATGCTGTTAGCCGGGAGACGCTCGAACCATCCCCAAGCTGGCCCGTCAAGGGTTTGTTGGAACATCCTACACCATATTGGCATAGGCCATTCTCTAGAGTTGGCTGCATTGGCAAACCGACTTAAATGGTCCTCCAGATCGGTGGTCCCATCATATAATTTAATGTTAGTCGGCATCTTAAATTCTGGGCCGAATAACTCTATGATTCTGCGGGTAAGAGGCGTTTTCAGGGCTTCTTTGAAGGGTTTCTTGAGGTCATCATCTACTACTTCCTTTCCTTTTACAATGCGGTTATCCCTTGCTTCAGTCTCTTCTTCCTCAAAGTCTAACCGTATGGGGTCAATCTTATTCCTCTTGTTGTGGTCTTTGATTATAGATTTAAGGACAGACAAATGCCCCTCAATCTACTCCTTCGTCAAAGGAGGTGGAGTTGCCTGTCGGTCGTCTTGACCTTCGAGGCCCCCTTTGGTCGGGCCTGCCATCTTGCTACTGCGGTAGATAAGATTTGAGGTCCCACGGATGGCGCTAATTTGTCAAAGTAAGTTCCTGTACCTCGAGTGAGATGTGGGATCTTTCTAGATTCCGGGGGGTATTTGCTGAGTCCCTGAGAATAAGAAAGAAAGACGTGTTAGCCTCGTCTTGGGTTGGACCCCAAGACCAAGCTCCGGCGTGAGAGTAAGTATATGGTGAGAGCCGGAAGGCGTAAACGTAAATAAGTAAGTATAAGTGCAGTAAATGCTACCTGATTTGTAATAAATGAGGGGGGTATTTATACTACCTGATTCACTGTAGAGAAATACTGTTCCTGGCACATAGGGAATGGTTGCGCCGAACTACCCCTGGTATTGTGTCAGACAGCATGATCGTGTAGGGAACATGATCCCGTGATTTCAGGAATGGCGGTGTTGTCATGAGTACTGGCTATGGACCGTTGGTCCGAGAGAAACCTTAGTCCCTTAGGTGTGTTACTTCTCTACCTGTTTCGGCCAGGCTCGTTCCGGTAGGGTAGAGCACCCTCCGGTTCATGATCCTTCCAGACATACACGCCGACACCTGTCATGTCGATTGAATGGTGGAAGAAGAACAGAAGTCGACTAAAAAAATAGGTTGTTTACGGTTCGGTTTGGAGGGGACAAATCTGAGAAAAATAATGCTAGTTTAAATGCTAATGAAAGTCAGCCGAGTTGCTCGATGGGACATGATCACACGGAAGGTAGGCGCGTATAAAGTGTATAGAGGACGTGTAACACGAGTGACACATACATGTTGTTTTGTTCATCTTCATGAAGGTATAGAAGGTGTAGTTCATGTCTCACAAGTGGATGCGAAAGAGGCTGTAAGATATGATCAAGAGGTTTTTGTTAAAGTTATATCGATTTTGGGTGAAAAAATGTCTTTCGATGAGTGATATTGATCAGATTACGGGTAGCTAGAGATTTGTTGCCTTGATGAGTCTTTAAGTACGTATCCTCTAAGTGTCTATGAGGAGGATAGTGCCTTCTGGTATAATCTTGACGTACACAATTAAAGAGAATGAGTTCACCTGCTGAGAGATGGGAGGCGAAGTAGTTGAAAGCTTCGGGTGTTTTGAGTGTGAAAGAGTAACCAATGTATGATGATCATGGAACTGAAGAAGGTGCTGAGAAAGCACTGACTTTTGGCCAAAGATCCAAGCTTCCTCTCCTAGAACAGAGGCAGAACTTACCTATCTACAAATCGAAGAAGGATCTGGTTCAGGCGGTTCATGATTACCAGGTTTTACTTGTCATTGGTGAGACGAGGTCAGGCAAAACAACACAAGTGATACAATATCTAGCGGAAGCATGTTACACCACCAGGGGAAAGCTAGCATGTACAAAGCCTTGTAGAGTGGCTGCAATGTCTGTGGCTAAGAGGGTGGCGGAAGAGTTTGGTTGTCGTTTAGGTGAAGAAGTTGGATACGCCATTCGTTTTGAGGATTGTACTAGACCGGAGACTGTAATCAAGTACATGACAGATGGTATGCTTTTGAGGGAAATCCTGATTGAAACAACTTGGTAATCATGCTTGATGAGGCTCATGAGTGATCAGTTTCTCTTTGGACTATTGAAACAACTTATCAAAAGGAGGAGTGACTATTGAAACAACTCTTGGCGGCTAAGCAAAAGACGTGGTTAGTATACATTGTCATCGGCCTGTAAAAAACGCCTTGAACTTGAAGTCTTTCTTATTACTCAGTATTATATCAAGTCTTTAAGCAAAATATATAAATATCCGTGGCCTCAAAAATTTAGATGGGCCGAAAGCATGACGCTGCACTGTAATAGCAATATTTCTACGATATATGGATACAATTAGTTAACTACTTTAACTAGAATCGAAAATTCTTTGTCCAGGAGACAGGATCATTTTCGGATCATATTTCGCTTTCTTTTCTTCAAAGTGACTCCATTTTGCACCAAAATGCTTCATCCATTCTTCTTTTGTTTTGTAATATCTTGGAAGATATTGCTTGATGTTAATCCCAATTTCTTCACATAATTCTAGTATTCTTTTATTTTGATCATCAATGATTTTCACGTCTTCAACATTTTTAGCCGAATGCAACAAACCTACTGTGTAGAACACATCTGCATCTTCGTGTGGTATAACTGCGGAAGTCCTATCATCCCACCTATAATTTTTAAAGTAAAATGAATAAGAACCCTGGTATCAAAATAATCCTAGAATAGTTATCTAAGGTAATATATAAACGAATTTTCTTATATTTCTAATTGATCAAGGAAATGATTAGTTACCTTTTCCGGTTCATGGGGTAGACGAGGAAAGGTCCCAAGCTTTTGTTCTCTTTTTGAAGAATGTCGATGAACACACGCTGATTAAACTCCAAAAGACGTGATTTTGGGACAAATAGGTTTAGCCATGGATGAAAAACATCCCACAGTCCTTTAGAGTGAAGCTTTAGCTCTTCGATTCTAACTCTATCCAGAAAATCAACAAACGACACATCTTTCTTGTATATAAATCCTGTTTTGAAGCTCAATCCTTTGAACATCTCGTCAAGATCCTGTATTTAGTTATAAATAAGTCTTAAACATCGACCAAATGAGTATATTTACGCGATGAACATGAACACCAAGTACCTCATCTATGGTTTGTATGTTGGATTCGTCGTAGTACTTGACTACTTCTAGGCTATAAACAACGCCGTGTTTGGATGCTAAAGAATTTACTTTATCTTCATCAAGAATTGAGAAAAACGAAGATCTCCAATTGTTTGCAGGGCTCTTTTTCATGATAAGAGAACCTTCAACATAGTTCGGCCCTTGATTAAGTGAGATCAGGTGTTCTTGATCCTTTGTGAAGGTAGCAAAGTCTTCATAAATCATTCGGACCCATTTCACCTACACAATTACCAAGTCATGTCAAATAATATCCGAATACGGAAAAACAAATTTTGTATTATTAATCAAGGTCTTACTCTTTTTGGTGCCTTTTGTAGAACAATTCTTGCTCTAGTTATGATCCCAAATTGTCCAAGACCTCCAAGAACGGCATAGAAAAGATCGGAGTTCATGCTTTTAGAGCACGTTACGAAATCTCCTTTTCCTGCAACCATCATAGAAACACATGTTACGAAATTAGTTAATCGATCGCCTAATTTTAATATATCTTCCAAAAACATTCCACTCCAAATGTACTTGCTAGCATATTAGTGACAATTTTTATTTGGTTTGTTTCTGCAGAGAAACATGTTTTACACATTTGTTTTTACTGATTTTAAGAAGAAAAAAAATTAAAAGATACTTGTACTTTGATAGTTATAAAAATCCATATCCTCTGCCACATAGTTTTGAAACAAAAAGATAAAGGGTGAAGTTACACTACAAGAAAAAAAGGCTTTAATGACGAATGGAAAATCGTCACTATTAGAGGAAAATTCATCACTAAACCAGTTTAATGACGAAAATCGACGTCGTCACTTGTCGTCAAAATAAAGGGTGGGGGAAAGTATTAACACTACAATAAAAAAAAAAGGCTTTTAATGTACGAAATGGAAAATCGATCCCAACAATTAAGAAGGAAAAAATACCCATCACCAAAAAAACCCAGTTTATTAATGACGAAAAGAAAACGACGTCCCGATCCCCACTTTTGTCGTCCACCAATAAGCTTCCTCCCGTCACAAATTTTTTATTATTGACCGAAAAACTGAATATTTGACACTAAAATTAATTGAACAAACAAAAAGTCGTCCCACTTAAAGGGGGGAGGGTTTGGTGACAACCCATTTTCTTCCACTTAATATCATCAACAAAAAAAGTGTCTAAAATCGGTACCCCCCACTATTACAATGGGAAAAAAATTGACCAAAAAAAAAAAGGCGTCCCCATTATTTGTGTATGAACCTAACGTGGAATACCTAAACTCCGGGTAAAGATGAAATTAGTGACCAAAAAAAGGCGTCATTATTTGGGTGAACCTAACGGGATACTAACGGGACCTTAACGTCCAATAGTGACGAAATATGTCGTCACTAAAAATGAGCATATAACAAAAAAAAAAAATCTGTACTACAGTAATTTTTATTACATTACATAAATGTTTTTGCAAATGAACTCAAATCTAAAAATCTGTAGCAACAAGTCAAACATATTAATTTATTCACAAATCACAAATACTAATTTTATTCACAAAACCTACATGCTCGAAACTCAACATAAACCGAACCAATAACCTACAAACCTTAGTACATAACGGGGACACCTCTTCAGCATACTCGATCAACTTACTTCTTGAGTCTGTTCCGGAGATGCAACCTTTCCTGTTCAATAGCCCAAACTGGCTCATAAGCCAAAACAACGTTATCCCAAAGCGATGACAAAGCAACGTAGGGTGATTCAGTAGGTGTTGTATAACTAGAAGCTACAGGCCTCGGAAGAGACAGAGATATATCAAAAAGCTATCTAAAATCTGCACAAAGTAAAAGAAGGGTAAAATAGCAGACTCGCCCGACTGTAATCACATGCTAAAATGAACAACATGAAATTACATCAGCCTAACTACATAAATCATACTATCAAATACTGACAATTCAAAAGGAATCGCTTCAAGTACAATTCTAGGCAAAATCTGTCAATTCAAAGAGCCAGAAAGGAAACAAAGAGATGATGAGAAAAACTATGTTGCATACATTATAGTCTTGAGTACAAAACTAAGGCCATCTAATAAGAAAAAATATAGATAAAAAATTGTCACCTGTTTTCCATCCAACGTCTCAGTACCAACAAAAGTTTTTGCAACAGCTATAATATCTGGCTTCATGTGTGCAATATGTGTAGAAGATGAACCATTCTCCAAAGGCACATCAGAACACACTTTAAAAAAGAAAAGAAAAAAATCACTGATCATCGGTTCATTCAATTCCATTTCTATAGCAAAAGCAGGTAGGGAGAAGGGCATATACAATAAATGATCTAACTTATTCTCCACTAGCCTCAATGCGTCTGCTTGAGGTTTTGTGTTCAGACCTGCTCCAAATTGGAATAGTCAATATCTTAGCAGGTAGGGAGAGGGGCATACACATTAGATGATCTAAACTTATTCTGATATTGTTTTTATTCGGTTACTGTTAAGCAAAAGCAAGATTCTGTCATCCAAACTGCTTGTGCATATCTACTTTAATAATCAAACCAAAAGCAATGACTGTTTTTCCTAGCTGATATAGTAATTAAAATACCCAATTACCTTACCTGAGCACTAGGAGTAAGTATATGTTAATTTAACTTGAACAGTAATAAACCATACCTGATCACTTTCGTCAAAGAATGTCGAGAGTTCATCTAGTAGAAATACTTTACATTCTTCAACCAACGCACCAGCAATTGCAACCCTTTGTTTCTGACCCCCACTGAGAGTTTGTACTGGTATCTGAACACATTAAGCAATTGAGATTTAGTATACTAAAATGTATTCAATTCTTGGGTAATGGAATATAAACGATAATTTATACTTTAACTTACTTCATGGCAATTCTTATCTAAGACACACGATACAAACACAAAGATTACCCACACTCACAAACCAATCTTATCAATCCTTTGTTGAATCAAAATTTGTTGTAGTCATAAGCAGTGTTGTAAATATCGCTCGGCGGTACCTCGGCGGTCGACCACCGCCAAGCGATAAATCGGTCTTGGCGGCGATTTATCGGTTTCTCGGCGGAGACCCTAAAATATAAAGGAATTAATTTTACAAAAAATAATTTACATATTTTTATTAAATTTATTAGTCTTTTTATATTTTTTAGTTATATATATGTTGGTAGAAATTTATATTATGTGTAACTTTGGTTAAGTTTTAACTAAAGTTCACTTAATTTTATGTTGGGCCAGTCAGTGGGCTAAAAAAACACTAAAATGCCACAAAAATCATAAATTACTAAAAGTAGAAAACAATAGCTCTAAATTAGTAAATCTTATGAAACATCAAGGACCTCAAATGAAATAACACCAAACCCTAAATCAGATATGAATATATCATCTTCTTCTTAAAACACACACACACAGTTCACGCCGTCACCTCCCCCAAAACCCTCCAA
Organism: Tanacetum coccineum; assembly: GCA_026074375.1. NCBI lineage: Eukaryota > Viridiplantae > Streptophyta > Magnoliopsida > Asterales > Asteraceae > Tanacetum > Tanacetum coccineum. Next base: position 34,222 of record BQNB010027532.1, read on the forward strand.
AATGAAGTGCAACCCACGCGTAACCACAAAAACCAGAAAATGAGACCACCAAAAATCCGCCGATCTGTTGACCACCGTTGACCTAGGCGGCCGATTTTGACCGCCAAGCACCGATTTTGACCATGACCGATAAATTTGACCGATATGTGAAATATCGTGGCGGTGGACCGCCGCCAAGCGCCATGGCGCCGATATATCGATCGCCATGACCGATATTTACAACACTGAAAAAAAGTACAACTTAATTCAAAAAATTAGCAAGTCTTGTGTAACCTATTAAGCCTAGCAAGGAGCTCAGAACAAGAAGTGAGCTCAGAACAAGAAGTTGCAGAGAGGGAAATAGCATTATTAGCCTTAGAAGAGATCCATGTAAACGTCCCTATGTGGTCTTTTTGAAGCGAAGACCACATCATAGCAGAATCGCCAATAGAAAATATTAACCTTTCAGGGAAGAAGTATGTTCCAACGAACGTTTGTAAGGGTTTGGCCTTGGAGGATTATACATTCTACCCAGAGGTTAAAACCACTTATACAATAGCTAAAACCACTTAAGTAGGATATAAAATCGAACATATCAGAAGCTTCAAACCAGAGGTTATACATTCTACCCATTTACTTAGGGTTATACACTTACACAATAGCTAAAAAAGGGTCATGTGGTTCAAAAGTCATCCTTAACGTATTTTATACTAATAAGAACTCAAAATCGATCGACTCAAACTTCATTATTATAATTTTCAATATTTGACATACTCATTATTTATGAATTTTAAAATTTAGACAAGTGTCCAGGACTTCGACCCGTTACTCAAGTCAACCATTTAGCCAACTCAGCTTAGAGTATCAACTAATGAAAAGGATTTCAAAGAAAATGATAAATGAGAATGCATTGCATGAAAACATGGAATATATTAACAAAATCACATGGAAGAAGCTGAAGCCATCCATGAATTTCACATTGGCGTCAAGTGGAGAAGAAACAAATACTCCATTGGCTCTATAAGATGAATATATTCTGCTCTATAATACAATATTATAAATATCAAAATGTAAATTTAAAAGGGCCATGCATCCCATACAATCCACCTCATTAATATTTACTTTGGAGTATCATGCAATGTATCCACTTCAGACCATATTTAAGATGAAATTACGTACTTGCACAGTTATTACTTATTAGTACAAGTTATTGGTGCTAACTGCTGTTGACCCACATGATTTTGAAGTGGTGCATCTTATATGACTCATTAGAAGACAAAATACGAATTAGACTTTGGCCTATTTGTTTCAATGGGTCATGTGAAATTAGCAAAGCAGACGAGACCTAAAACTTCTGATACTCACATTATCATACACCAACGACAACAGTCTCTATCTATTTCTTAAAAATGTGTCAATTTTGGTTGTGTTTCACCTCAAAACACTTTGCTTCATTCTTTAAGGAGCATGCTTGGATTACTCTCTCCGAAGCACGCTTATTGAATTTGTCGAGCATGAGCAGCTATAGCACAGTACATATAACAAATATGCTGATCACATTTTGAAAATATACAAAAGTAAGAAGCGCTGTCCCAAGTAGTTAGCCAAGAACAGAAGATTGTCCATAGTGTGGGCAAAAGTAACAGGATGATACAGAAATTTTGCTAACTATAGATCAGATTACCCTAATTTAGAGACCCAGAACAACATCAAATATGATAAAAAGTGAGAAGGACGAAAGCTAATCAAGGCATATATGAAAGAGCATGGGAAATGGAAATCGGCTAAAGATGGAATTAGTAATTAGCCCTTTGCTACATATATTTCATAATAATTATATAGAATGCTACTTGCCGACAATCGTCATGCTCAGATATCGTTCTCCTTCCGCTCATTAATATATTAATCTGGTTCACTCTTGGTGTAATTAGAGGCGATCTAGGAGTCAAGCTTCAAACCGAGTAGGCTTTGGAACCAACAACAGGTACCAAAATCCCACATGTGTTGCAAGTCATGTTAATAGCATATTCAAATACCCACCCCTGATTCCCTTTTTTTTACGAGTATACTTTAACTCTTATCCTAATTACACACTAATGCATACCATTACTACCATGTATAGTTTATTCAGAATCAATCCCTAATCAAAGAGCAACATGAACGTGTACCTCTTTTACCAGAAGAGTGCACTTTCACTTGAGCATTTCTTCGAGCATCTTGTCTTCATTTCTATCATTTATCCTCTACAAAACAGAATATGCATGTAAAGTGTTGTTAGTGTTGCTAGACATTATATCAAACACTTGGTATGCAATATTCGGATCCACTAAACCTAAACATTGTAAACGCAATAACAAGAATCACGCTCAAAAGCAACTTTGCAGTGTTTCATTCATATCAAATATTAACTAATCATTACCTGTCACACAACTAAAACTAATCAAACTACATATTTAATCTTTTTGTAAGCTGCAACTAAGAAAAATCATTTAGCTTGTGTTAACCTAAAAATGAAACTAACAAGAGCCTTCACACATTCACTTAAATCTGATGGCTGACACTCTGTATAATGCATCAATGTCGAATGCTATAAAATTTTAAATTTATCTAAGTTATAAACTATAATCAAACGAGAGTATTAAAAGAAAAGAATAAATGTACTCAACAATCAAACAAGCATATTAAACACAAAGACAAACAAATGAATATACAAAATTTCAGACAACTGGCATAATATCTTCGTAATTAAATGAAATTAACTCGTAATAATTTCCAAAAAAATTAGGGCAAAATGGTGCTATAGTGTGTGGAAATGAGATTCGAAAGGTGTCAGCCATGGCGGAATGATGCTATAGTGTGTGAAACCGTGTTTTTAGCGTGCAACTCTGTTTTCATTGTGTGTTTGGGGGGAGAAGAAGATATGATGTTTCTATAATTGTTTATAAAGTTTGAGTTGTTTTGTCAATTTTGGTCCTTGTATTTTTAAGTGTTAAATAGAAAAAAAGAATGATGTATGTGTTTAAGTGAGTGACGAACAATTTCGTCATTAAGTTTGTATAAGCTCTATGACGAACAAATATCGTCATTAACACTTACAATAGTAATAAAAAAGCATTCGTTACTAAATTAATTAATGCGGGTCGGGTTATTAAAATCACGTGATGGCTTTTTTTGTTAAGGTAAAAGTAATTTTTAAACTCTTTTTTTTTGTGGGTTTTTTAAAACTAGTTTAGTGAAAAACAATTTTCATGACTACCTACCCAAAGTTAAGTGACGAAAATTTCGTGACTAAGGAGCACAACAAAAAATGTGTTAAACGTAAACCATTAGTACTAGACTCAGTGACAAATACTTTCGTCACTAACATGTATATTAATGACAATTTATTACTTCGTCATTAAATATATAGAAGTGACGAGATATAGTGACGACAATTCTATATCGTCACTAAAATCGTGTTAATAGTGACGAAAAATATGAGTCGTCATTAAATTTCCGTCACTATAGCCCATTTTTTTTGTAGTGAATTATTAATACCTAGGGATGGCAAAAGCACTCGAAACCGACGGGGAAAATCGAAACCCGAACCGGTTGGGTCGGGTTCGGGGGCGGGTTTGGATGCGGGTTCGGGTATCGATAAAAAAAATTATTCGGGTACGGGTTCGGTAACGGGTTCTAGTAATACCCGTACCCATACCCGTTTACCCGAATTTGTACCCGCTTTATTGTTATTATGATTAACTAGAGTACATATATATTATATATAATTTCTTTCATTGTATTTTTTATATAAGTGTCTTTATTATCTAAGACATTTAGATGTTGTACATGAATTATTGAAAAACGTGAAATCGTTTGATAGTAATTATTCTAAGTTTTTAAATATATATTAAATATATTAGCATGTTTTGCTTTATTTTTTCAGTGGGTTTTAGTGTGATTTAGTCTTGATAACCGAGATTTTGTCCATAAAATATTTAATTGAGGATACCCGATACCCGACGGGAAAACCCAAAAAACCGATGGATAATATTAAATGGGTACCCAGCGGGTAATGGGGCGGGTACAGATATGGATATTATAAACGGGTGCGGGTACGGATACACTAAAACCCGCCCCGAACCCGACCCGTTGCCATCCCTATTAATACCTCCCAAAAAAGCCATCTATACCCCCATGTTTTTTTTGATTTTTTTTGTTTTTTTTATTTTTATAATTTTGTATATGTTATAAAACTGTGACACGGAAAATACGGAACGAAAAATATAAAGTTTAACAAGTCAAAAGTATTAAACTGTCAAAAATTACGGAACATAAACTGATAAAAAACTGTGTTGTACTGTGAACAGGGAGACAAAAGGACCAAAAAGTACGAAACATCCGTACTTTTTGTGAGGGGCGGGGGTACCAATAGTAGCACCCAAAGATAACAGGGAAACAAACAAAATGATGCGACACTTACACATATATAAGACGAATCCAAACTATTTATCTTTTGTGAAATGTAAACTGCATTTGTATTTTTCTCATATGCACGTGTTTATTGCACTACTAGATTTACCATTTTTAGCGACTACATGAATAGTCGCTAAAAGTGGAAAAATTGGTCGCTGAAACCTATAGCGACCACCAGTAGTCTAAGAATGTACTCCTACTAAAATCATATCATTCACAAATGTGGCCAGAACTATTGTTCACCTTTCTATTTTTAGATATACCAAAATAATTATATTGTCCAGATCTTATTTCAACTAATAAAAAAAGAGTGTTTAAACTATGTATGCATGAATGTTTGAACACATATATATATATATACCAGTGATGACATCCATTTCATGCACATTGCTGATTTGAGGACCATGAAGGAAAGACTGCCCACTAATCCCCCCATTAGAGAGTGTACCACCAACACTAAGATACAAGTAATCCGTCCACGAGACAGGCGCCAATCCATACTCCATCGTCGTCCTCAAAACGTCGATCCAAAGCTGCTCACCACCAACATCACCATAAGACCCTAAATCCTCACTCCAACAAACCCTAATACCACTATTTAAAGAAGCCATTTCCACCACCACCCCATCTTTAGCCATTGCTTGTCCCCCAACAGAGTGCCCACGGCCTCGGGCAGCGATCTTGAACGGACAAGACGACGTGTAGGAGGATTTGATGAGGTGGGCGAGGTCGGAAATGGTGCATGGGCAGAAAACTGCATATGGGGTTTCTTGAAAAAGTTTACCAAAGTCAGAAGAAGCTTGGTTGATAGAAGATGTATCTTTAACAAGTTTGCTTGCTATTTCAAGAGATATGGTTTGGTTTTTCCATGGTGTTATTTTGGTTTTGGTAACCAAGTTGTTTATCATGTATGGTACAATGATGCATGCTACGAGAATAGCTTTAGCCACGAGGGACATAGAGAGAGAGGAAATTAAACTAAGATGATATATGAAGGTCGTGAGTTAGGTCTATATATAGAGAACAATGCTATCATCAGCTAGAATGTCATGTGGTTTTAAGTCTAAAATACTACTCCGTCTCATAAAAAGTGTTCACCTTTCTATTTATGTTTGTCTCAAAAAAAATGTTTAGTTTTTATTTTTGGAAACTTATAATTAGAACATGCATTAATTACTCATTCCTAATTTATATATTAACTATGAGGGTAAAAATGACTTTTTTATCAATCAAAACTATCATTAATTACACATATCATAATTTGTCCATTTTTGTTTGTGGACACTCTTTTTGAGACGGAGGGAGTACTACTCGATCTCAACATCTTATAATAGGTATCACTTACAAATTTGAATGTTATTTTATTGCTATCAGGACAAAACCAGGACCAAATATGGTCGGGTGCACACTAAGATGCTTTTAGAAAAAATCAATGTTTTTTTTCAAAAATCAATACTAAATCGAAAAAAATCTATGAGGTTCCTGGGAACCTAACCCCCTCGTTCTGACCCTGGTTGCAATTTCTTCTTATACAATGAGAACGACGACGAGTGATGATTTGTGACAAATATGTCATTTTCGTAAAAGAAAATTTCTATGTAAAAAAATTTGATAATAAAAAGGGTGGTTAAAAAATGGTACCCATAAACAGCATATATACATATGAGAATGATATCGATACCCTTTTGTTATTATATAACGTAACTGAAGGTGCCCTTGGTTCAAATAAACTAATCGGAATCGAAAAAAGCAAAGAGTATACTAAGAAATATAATGAACCACTTTGATTACATTGATGCTACTTAGTTAGGTGATTTGTAAAATAAATTCTTACAAGCACACACATACTATTACTAGCAAGTGAATCTCCTAAATGTATATAATTTTAATGTCTTTACAATCATTTGCAAATTAATTATATATTTTTATATATAGGTTGTGTTTGGTTGGGGGCTTGCAGAGGTTTATAGGGGCTTGGGCTTTTAAAATAAGTCGGCTTATAAAATAAGTCTCTTTTGTCGCGCGGGCTTATGAAAGGGCTTTTAAAATAAGCCTCATAATAGGGGCTAAAAACTTTAGCCCGGGGCATTTGAACCATAAATTACTTATATACCCACAAAAATATCTAACATATACCAAAAAATTATTTAATTATGTCTTTTTTAGTAATTTTGCAATAATAAGCCCCGGCCCCAGCCCCAGCCCATTTGCCAAACAAGTTTAAAAAATACAAATTTTAATTTCGACTTATAATATAAGCCTCAGCCCCAACACAAGCCCCAGCTCCAGCCCTAGCCCATTTCGCCAAACATACACATAGTAATCTTTGTAGAATTTTGTCAAAATGTCTAAATGTAATATAATTATAATTTTTATGTATGATGTATGAGATCTTGTAAATATATTTTTTACGTAAGTACATATGATATGAACTTTTAGTATGTACAATTTTTTTTTTTTATGCACACATCAATAGGTATATGTTGATACTCATGAACACTAACATGATTAAAAAGCTGACATTGTTCAAATAAAAACAAACTAACAAAAAGTCATATGGAATTCACGTTAAAAGTTAGTAAAAATCAATCCGGTAAGTATAAAATATATCAATTTACAATATCAAAAAATAAAAAGTAAATGAGCTACTCCTTCAGTCTCATTTTAATTAACCTCTAACAAAAAAAATTCATTTTATGATAGATTCAATGAATCTAGACGTATATTTATTAAAATGACAATTTTATATTATTAAATGCAATAAATGTATGAATTATTTTTCTTACAAAAATGAATAAGATGAGTAAAATTGTAAATTTGATAAATATAAACATCTTAATTAAAAAAGTGGACAAGATTTTAGGACAAACTAAAATAGTAATGAGAACAATTAAAATGAGACGGAGGAAGTAAAATTTAAGAATGGATGGTCATAGGGTAAAAAGGAGGTTAAGAAGGTAATCATTTTTCAATACCTTTAATTTGGTAAGTAATGGGTTATTACTTACTTTTAGGTAATGGATGATTGCATTATAGACAATCAGTCATCACTTTTCATTATAATAATACTCTTTCTTATGGTTTGAGCCAAATCCTTACTCTCATTCTTAATTTTTTTTCTTGCATGCACTACGACAATCGCCCTTTTCCCTAGCGACATGTCGGGCCTTTCCCCAGCGACATGTCGCTAGGGAAAGGTATCCCCAGCGACTTGTCGCTGGGGAATACTCGCTGGGGAAGCCTCGTAAGGGATTCTTTCCCCAGCGATAATCCCCAGCGACGAGGTGGGTCCCACTCATTTTTCAGTCAAGGAACAAGTGCCACGGTGGCACACGTTTCCCCAGCGACATGTCGCTGGGGATACGTTTTAATAAACAATTGGAAAAAATGTTTCCCCAGCGACATGTCGCTGGGGATTCCGTTTAATAAAAATTTGGAAAATAGATTCCCCAGCGACATGTCGCTGGGGAAACAATTTATTAAATTTTTTTAAAAAAGTTTCCCCAGCGACATGTCGCTGGGGAAAGATTTTATTAAATTTTTTTAAAAACAATTCCCCAGCGAGATGTCGCTGGGGAAACATTTTTTTTTAAATTTTAATATCAAGTTTCCCCAGCGACATGTCGCTGGGGAAAAGTCTGCATTTTTTTTTAAAATGCAGCCTGCATAGCAGGCGTTTTCCAGATTTTTTCCGGAATTTTTCCCGAAAAAATCTACCAAATAACATATCTGTATCAAAACCTGTATAAACTCATCACAACTTGTACCAAAACACAAATACAAAGTAAACGGATCAACGCAATACAAATACATCACAACTTGTA
>BQNB010027532.1:42626-57542 GCA_026074375.1 Tanacetum coccineum
TGCATAAATATTTATAAATCTTTGGGTCGACAAAGTCGACCCAAAACTCAAAGTGTTAGTCGACCCAAAATTAGTGGATTACCCACGTGGATTTTAGATGTATTATATATTCGGTAAATAAATAAATTCATATATTATTTATTTAAAACATTTATTAAAAAGAAACGCAATGTCGACCCAAAATTGAGTCAAAGAGTACCACTGAAAAGTGGTGGGACCCTTATGTCGACCCAAGTTTCAAAGGAATGTGTCGACCCATAATTCTTTGGGTCGTAATTTTTGGAACGCCATATTTGGGTCGACTATGTCGACCCTTAGTCCCTAGGGTCGCTTTCTTTTGTTTTTTAGGGTCGATTTAGTCGACCCAAAGTCTTCATTTTGTTGTAGTGTATGTTGAAAGTAATAATTTAAGAATAGCAGTTTTTTTTAAATATTTTACTATTTTGATATTCTTGTTCTCTATAGAAATACGGCAATATTCCTTTTTGCGTCTCCTATTCCCCGAAAGGATGCTATTTTCGACAATATTGTTTTACGCTCTTTTTATGGGTGTGTAGCTAGATGTAATAGAACTTTGAATTGGGTTAGTTGGCTTCAACATCCTTTTTTGATTCCTTTGTATTTTTCTAGCTCCTTGCTATTGGTTCTAATAAAGTCGTCGTTCAAAAAAAAAATAGAAATACGGCATCTTTTCTCTAATTACAAAAAATAAGATATAAAAAAGGGTACTTCTCACTTTTTGTTAGTGTGTGTACTGGATTTTTTTTCTTTATTGTGTGTACTGAACTTTCAAATTTTGATCATTGTGTGTGTTTCATGACTATTCTGCCATGCAAAATGACCATTTTACCCTTCGAAATTTATTAAAAGTAAAGGTAAAATGATCACAAAATATACACAATGATCGAACTTTGAATGTTTAGTACACACAATAAAAAAAAGTTCAATACACACAATGATAAAAAGTAAAAAATATGATATATTTTAAAACAATTACCCCTGTAAAAAATAGAAAGGGAAAAGTATATAAGAAGAAAAAATACCTTTGTTTTTTTTTCCAAATTGGGAATGAATTTTGGTGGGTAGTCAGAAGAATCTTTGAAATATTTAGTATTGAGATTTGATGAGAAACTTCAAATGTAAAAACAAAAATGTCTGTATGATGTGAATGTCATGGAAACATCAACAAGATTTTGGTCTCCATGTTTTAAGATCTTCTTTGTAGGCATATGTGGACACATTGCAATCTATAACTTATATTATTATTCACACATGTACTAGTCATAATTTGGTTGATGCATTTTAATTCAAAAAAATACACCCATCTAAAACTAAGATAGTTAGGTAAAAGAAACTAATTTTTCTTTGATTTTGAACTTTTTTTCGAAAGTGACATCCACCAAAAACTCAAATTGCCCCCATCTACATATTAAAACCCAACATTCAACACTCTAAAACCTTACAAATCTTTCATCTCTAAGTAACAATACGTGATTTATCATTTCAATACTAGTTTTTTCCGTATTTTGTTGCTATTTAAAAAAAAAATTGCCCCTCGCAACCTATTTTTCTGGTTCCGCCACTCGTCTCATTCCTAAATTTCCTATGAGAGTAACCGGTTGTTTGAACGACCATGTCAAAGGGGGTTAGGTGATTAGTCCGTTATGTAACTCCATCGGCTAAGACAAGTCTAAATGTGTGATCATTAAGTGTTGTCTTAATCCATAATCTGGATTTAAGATATGGAAGATCGTTAAGGTAAGAATGAATTAGTTGTCATTGTCTAAATTACTTCATAAAATGGTAACTAGTTTATCATTTAAACAGATTCATTCATCTTACTAAAGAAACACTTACTTTATATGATCATTTTAACTTTTGATAAAAGTGATTGAGTTCAGAATATAAACAAGATCGTTACAAGAAAAAATGTTTGGGTTTGATAATAATGGTGTATCAATCAACTTTCTAAATATATGTCTTTAACTACACCATGATGACCTAGTTAATTGATGCATTCACATATAGTATAGTAGCTAGGTTAAATTAGATTAATTTAGATTAATGGGCGTCCATAAATAAAAGCCTACAAGTAATGATCCATGCAAGAAATTATGCACGCATTGACATTGACATTTTTGACAATTAATAATTCTAACTCATTACTTGGGTCCCATGTGTTTTACATTTACCTTGCTTGGATGCCAATTTACCTTGCTTGGGTGAAGCCAAAGTGAAAAGAGGTGAAGCCATTACCGTTGGTCCATCTTGGCGCGTGAATAGTGAAAAAAAAGTGTTGGGTGAAAAACTTCACCTAATGAAAACAACGAAAACCAAAGAAAAAAAGGTACGATCCTCACTTTCTATTATTATTATTTATTTGTTGTCTGTAAGTGTGTAAGTATATTGTGCGATATATTGTGTTGTATGTTAATATAAAGTGAACTTTTTTATGTGGTTGGTTAGGTGGTAACCGGCCAAAAAGTGAAGGTAAGATGAATGTAAGATGGTGTGTTGAAAAACTGATTGACAACTAAGGTGAGGTGAATGGAAGGTAATCATTACACCTAGCCTTAGGGTGGATGTACACTCACCACTCTACAAAACATCTTCACCCGGTAATACCTCATTGACACATTGTTACTCACTCGTTTTTCACTCATACCCTCGTAATTCTTAATTGTCATTCACTTATACCCAATATTTACTATTTAAAACACACAACACGCACCACTCGTACAAACACACTTGCTCTCTTTATTTTGGTTAAGTTATGCTCGTCACCATACGAATTCACCGTACCCCCCCCCCCCCCCCCCTCGCGCGTAGTTATGGTGGTGACGCATGATAGGCACCTCACCCGTGAGGATTTAACCCCATGATGTCCCGCCTAGTGGTGCTATATCTTGTAGTCGCAGTGTCATTGTTTTTATATGAGTTAATGGCATCTAATAGCAAGAAAATTTCTCAAATGTCCCATTATCAGATATGAACTTTATAAAAAAAATCACAATACCCATCAAACGTTATTTGTTTTGGGTTGATATCAACAAAAACCCGTTTTTTACTATCAAAATCTACGTCAGGCGACAAATGTACATGCCGCGTCATAAATTTGTACCGTTATTATCCACGTCAGATTGAGTTCATGTCTGATAAGTGAACATGTGAGAAAGTTTGATGGGTATATTGAAACATTTGACAAAGTTTGATGGGTATTATAAACATCTAACATCACGTAATTAACTTAGAATAAATAAATCAACGTATTCAATTTAATTGGTACAACCTGTTGCCGATATTGACATGCCTTCTTTCTCCTCTTGGTTCGATTGGTCTCATTGGTTCGAAGATTGGAGAGCCTCAAAGAGTGATAAAGACCGGGTTCACGTCATCATTGTGGCCTTGTTTTGGTGTTTATGGCGTTTTCGTAATAGCGTCATTTTTTCTTCTAATTCTATGAGAAAAAAATGATATTTTTGATTCTATTCGTTTATTTTCTTTTTCGTGGCTTAAAAGTAGAGGTCGTAAAGTTAATTGTTGGAACTTTTGGCTCACGAAGCCTTTGTAATTCTCCTTCTAGCTGCTTGCTAGAGTGGTTGTCTTTATAAATCATTGTTCAAAAAAAACAACCTGTTGCCGGTCACGACACGTAAGCAAAAATATGAAAATGAATTAAAATTTGAAAGTTTGATGGATATTATAGTATTTTATAAAGTTTATATCTAGTAAGTGAATATTTGAAAAGTTCCTTATTATTAGATGTCATTAACCCTTTTTATACTGATGCAACATACCTATTAGGAGCTTGCTAGTTTTAATGTTAAATAAGATTTTGCTGTCCCAAATGTTTTTCAGATAATATTTATTCTTTCACCTCACTAAAAAGAAAAATTACGTTTGAAATCATTATACATATATTCAAGGTAAGATTTTACTTATTAAATATGAGTTTTTTCTGATTTTTTTCATTTCAAAACAAGAAATCCCTTGATATGAATGAGGATAAAAATACTATAGCTAAAGATTTGATTTATGGCAATCTTTGTTTTTTCTTGCTGCTGACAAGTCATAATTTGTACTTCAATCTTAGATGATGTTGTTAGATTTGATTTCCTAGTACGTTACAGTTGTATAGTACGATCTCATTTTTATAAGAAAAACTATTTTGTTTAGTAATACATGATAAAAAAAATATTAATCTTATCATCTAAAAACACATAAAATGCCAGCAAGTTACATGTTAATAACAAATATGGACGGGCTTAGGGGTTTTTCGGAGGTTCATGAGAATCCGATGGAGGTTTTGATCGAGAAACAAAACACATACGAAGAGAGCAGTGTCATATTTATGTTTGCGAAGACCCTGTGTAAAATTTAGTTTATTTATAAAAATGAGGTCTAACGATAAATCCTCATACCCCGCTTCGGTTTGATTGGATATGTTGTTGTTGAGGTCTAACGATAAAAGTTCATTAATATTTAAAAAAGACAAAATGAGAAATAGTCGTACTAATAGTGCTTTTTGACACTATTTTTCTATGTAACTTCTTAAATCAATTATTTGTAGTCAGTTTTATAGAATAGTACATACTCTCTTCTTCTCATTTTTATTGTTCGCGTTTTTTTTGGATGTCCCAATTTAATTGTCCACTACTAAAAATAATAAGGAAGTTTGATCAAATTTACTACATTACCCTTGTTTGAAATTAATATTACAAACTTTAAAGAAGACTTTAATCAATTAACTAAGGGTAAAACTGTTATTCTGTCAAAAAAGTTTAAAAAAGAACAACAGCAGTAATAAAGCAACTTTTTCTTAATTATGTGGTTTTTCGTATTATGGAGCAATAATTTTAAAACAGATGAAATATTATATTAGAATTTGAGACTTGCGTAAATTTGAGGCTCTATGTGATTGCACAATTCGTACACTTTCATATACAGCTCTAGAAAATGGACGGAGAATTATAAAAAAAAAGTTTTGCTTTTGAAAACTCTATACTTGTAGACTTGTAGTTACAAAGTATTAGTGGAGAATGGTAGCAAAAGAGAAAGATATATATGATGATTATGTATCTCGACAATTAGGCAACAAATCTTCAAGCATGATCGATCGAAGTATGAACACACGTGTGATGTGTTTGATCATCATTACATAGGTTTCACTTTGCACGACAAGCAATAAAAGAATCTTTACATATAAAATCATTTCAATTCACTGGGGATGTATATGCATGATCATGACTATGATTTCCTTCATCCAACAAATGATACAAGATACCGTACCATATAAATACTAAAGTATTTTTATGAATGGGTACTGCTATTGGCCCACTGGAAGATATAAAAAAGTACTAAAAAGGTATTGAAGATTCTTTTTGCCCCTGTTTATAGTAGAACACAGTTTTTTATTAGTTTCTGTTGTGTATTTTTTGTCAGTTTTATACTTTTGACTCGTTAAACTTTATACTAACTTTTATTCCGCACTTTCAGTTTCACAGTTTTATAACATAAACAAAATTATAAAAATTAAAAAAATTAAAAAAAAATAAAAAAACCAAAAAATAAGAGAGTCACGAATGGCTTTATAAGGGGTATGTTTAAACCTACCCCTTCATGATATACATACTAGTTACTAATATTATATAGATTAAGATTCTCTCAGTTTCCTTACGAACTTGATCGGTAAATGTTTTCTCATAAAATACAATAGTTGGGTGTCTACTGACGTTTTGGGAAACCAATTTCCTTTTTTGATTTTGAGAATATATGTTGTGGTCATGTACATATCAACTTGATATTTAAAAAGACATATGTATTTTGTGTCTTGTAGAATGCTTGTAGCTAGTTTACTATAAATGGGTTAACGGATAAGATATTTGTGTTCATAATATATCAAGAAGAGGGGAAATCTTTGATTCACGCGGCGCAACCGATGTATTCCTAAGACCCTTTTTGACCTAATCATTCTTAAATGTGTAACTATCATGTAAGAAATCTAATCTAGCAAGAATGCATGTGAGGGCGACGAAAATACAAAGTTTTTTCACGCTTTAGTAAACAAAAATAGGCGTAAGAAAGTCTTAATGGGCTGAATTTAAATGGTGTTTGGGTTGAAGATCCTAACTCAATTTTCATGGCTGCTCTCAATCACTTCTCAAGCCGATTCCATGAAGAAAGACCTATCAGACCAAAATTTCACAATGATTACTTTCGGAGGTTGGATAGAGAGGATGTGACAATGCTAGAATCGGCCTTTACCATGGAGCCGTGTGGGATTGTAGTAGCTCTAAGTCCCCTGGTCCAGATGGTTTAAATTCATTAAGTAGTACTGAAATATTTAATTTTGATTTTTTTTTAATTTCATAAAGTACTTCGAAGCCCATGGCAAATTGTCGAGAGGTTGCAATGCTTCAGTCATTGTCCTTGTTTTGAAAATTTCAGACATCATTGATTTAAGCGACTATCGCCCTAAAAGTCTCATTGGGTGCATGTATAAAGTCTTATCAAAGTTACTCGCTTCAAGGCTTAGTCTGGTTATTTCTAATCTGATTGGTCCTAATCAGACTGCATTTTTAGCTGGAAGACAAATCTTGACGCATATTTTTAAAAAGCGCGCCTAGGCTCTAAGGCTCTCAAGGCTAAGCTTAGGGCTGTTTTTAGAATCGAGGTCTCCGCCATGCATAAGGGCTCACAAAAAAAGCGCAACGCATGGGCCTAGACGCGCTTATGAGAGGTGATGAATTTTGGAACTTTTTTTTGAATTTACGACTTTATATGTTAATGGAAGCTAATCTAAAAACTACATAGAAACTAACTAAATCAAACAATTTGAGTGTTTGATCGTTTAGTTCAGGTATCATACATATGGACTCCTCCTTCTATTTTTAGAATGAGATAATAAAATCTCATCATGGCATGAATCTTGATACATTGCTTGATATTTTGGGTTTGAATTTGAACTTTGTTAGATAGATTAAGTATTTTTAGTGCTACTTAAGTCATTATTGATTTATAATTTATCGTATAAACTATTAAAATTTTCTTCAATTTCAATGCGCCTCATATTCTCGTCTCAAGGCTCCATAAGCCCTTTGCACCTTAGTGCGCCTTGAGCCTTTCAAAACATTGCTTAGATAGAAGTTTGATCGCTAATGAAATAGTTAATTTTGCCAAGAAAGCGGGAATAAACTTGCTCCTTTTTAAAGTTGATTTTGAAAAGTCTTTCGACAGTGTAAATTGGGACTTCCTATTGGATGTTATGACACAAATGAACTTTGGGTCTAAATGGTGCCAAAGGATCCGCTCCTGTCTTTCTTCAACGCCGGTCTCGGTGCTTATAAATTGATCCCCTTCGAAAGAATTTAAGATGGAGCGGGGTCTAAGGCAAGGCGACCCGCTCCCCCTTTCCTTTTTCTTATGGTTGCGGAGGCCTTACAAGTAATGATTATTGAGTCTTAAAAAAAGGAATTTTCAGGTGTTTTTATCTTGCTGATGAGGGTGTTAATATTTCTCTCATCCAATACGCAGATGACGCTTTATTTTTTTGCGAATGGTTAAAATCAAACGCCTTCCATTTGGTTCATATCCCTGATTGGCAAAAATCATGTTATTCGGTATCGAGATTCCCCTTGAAGATGTTTTGAATGTTGCAAGAGCTATAAGTTGTTCCCATGATTCTCTCACATTCACTTATTTAGGCCTACCTGTTGAAAGAAATTTAAGAAAGGTGAAGGCTTGGAGTGAAGTGATTAACATGTTCTCAAAAAGGCTCGCCACATGGAAAAGTAAACTCCTTTCTATTGGAGGAAGGAAAATCGGTATTAGGGAGTCTTGTTAGATATTAGAAAAATACTAGGTCACCCCGTGTATTTTACCGTTTATTGTAGCTCGTAGTTAATCGTTCAATGTATAACATTATGTAATGGGTCGGGTATTACACTCAACGTGTAAGCCCACTACCAAGGCCATTTGGCCGGTTTTGTAAGTTACTATATAAGCCTCTTCCATGCCTTGGAAGAGGTGTTAGTCATTTCATTATTCAAGTTACACTTTCTCTCACTAGAAAGCTTTTCTCTCTCTAGATTTGGCTAATCCATCTATCTTCCATTGTGTTATGATTTCCAATATCCTACAATTGGTATCAGAGCTCATGGGATGATTAGATCATTTGTGTGTGCGTTTTAGTGCTTGGTTTAGATCAAAAGTTGAGTTTTAGGAGGTTTTAGCTCTTGTTCTTGAGTGTCATTGATTTTAACTTTTCTTGTGTTAAAATTCATGTTTTTGTAAAAGAATCCAAGTCAAAACGTTCAAAAGGGTGATTTTTAGGTGTTTTAAGGTGTAAAAGTTCATAGTTCATCGCAACGGTTTAGTATTTTGTTTGTTGTTAATCGTAGCGGTTTGGTTTATTGTTCTGGTGGTTTGTCAGGAAAGTACACTGTTTCGGCGGTTTGTCAGGGTCGTACACTGTGCTAGCGGTTTGTCGTTTCTGACAGCGGTTTGTCTTATTAGGCAGAGGTTTGTCAGTAGCGGTTTGTCTTCTAGTGTAGCGGTTTACTAGTAGCGATTTGGTAATTGTAACGGTTTGATCCATAGCGGTTTACAGGTTTTTGAAAACAATTTCTCATAGCAATTTGGGAAACAAACCTCTGCCAATTTCATTTCTTGGTAGCGGTTTGGTGTTTCTTCTTATAGCGGTTTACCATTATCTTCTAGTAGCGGTTTGGCAGTCTGACTTCGTAGCGGTTTACCATCCGTAGCGGTTAAGAGGTAGCGGTTTGTTACAGGTTTTTGAAGATTTTTCTCAAGGTCTTTTGGGAATCAAACCTCTGGCCATTTTTCTTCGTGGTAGCGGTTTGGTATAAACTCTTCATAGCGGTTTGACGGTAGCTGTTTGACAGTCGCGGTTTGATTACTATTCCAGCGGTTTGGGACACTGTTTTAGAATATTGGACCACTTTGGCATTTGGACTATTTTTCAAAATTGAAAAACGTAACAAACTCAAACAACAAAACACTTAAACAAACATCACCACTTTTAACATACATTCACTAATCATTGTTCGATCAACTTAAATCATTTTACAATCCATTAAGATGGCTAATCTCTCAGAAGATATCCAATGTGCCGGTTCCGATACCCGACCACCTATGCTTGATATGACTGACTTTGCATCATGGAAACAACATATTCAACTGTATTGTCGGGGTAAAGAGAATGGGGTAAACATCCTGAAGTCGATTAATGACGGACCTTTTCAGATGGCACATTTCGGGAAACACTTGCTGAAGGGAATGAAGGTGCCCTACATCTAGGTCCAGAACGAGCTCAAGTCTATTCTGACCTTTCACCTAAAGATAAGGATAGGTATAACGCTGACATTCAGGCAACAAATATCCTACTTCAAGGGTTACCAAAAGACATCTACACTCTTATCAATCATTACACTGATGCAAAATACATTTGGGATAATGTGAAGATGCTCCTGGAAGGTTTTGAATTAACAAAAGAAGACCGTGAATCATAGCTATACGATGACTTTGAACACTTATGTCAAAACAAAGGAGAAACCATTCACTACTACTATGTCAGGTTTACTAAGCTCATCAACGACATGCGAAACATCAAGATGACTATGCCCAAGATGCAGCTGAATTTAAAGTTTGTCAATAACATGTTGTCTGAATGGGGTAGATTCGTGACAGTAGTGAAACTGAACAAATGCTTTAAGGAATCAAACTATGATCAGATGTATGCTTATTTGAAGTAACACGAGGTACATGCCAATGAGAACAAAATGATGTTGGAACGATTCACTCAACACACAGTTGATCCTCTCGCCTTAATGTCTAATGTTTCACCCCAGCAGTACTCCTCACAATCATCCACCACTCCATCATCCACACATGTTCCACCAGTAACCTATCAACCACACTTTGCTGATAACACACAACTTGATTCAAGACTCTTTCCAACGAACAACTTGATTGAGAACTTAACCAACACACTTGCCCTACTCACCTAATCATACAAAACATACCTCCCTCAAACTAACAATCAACTCATAACTTCATCAAATACAAGGAACCAAGCCATAGTTCAAGACGGCAGGGTTGTTGTTCAAAATGTTCAGGGTCGACAGAACAGAGGTCAGGGGAACAATCCAAGGGGCGTAGGTGCAGCTGGTAATGGAGGGGCTCAGAACAGAGTTGGAAATGCAAATCTTGGTCAAGCTAGACAGATTAAGTGTTATAACTGCAATGGTATATGACACATTGCAAGAAACTGCACTCAACCCAAGCGACCACAGAATTCAGATTACTTCAAAGATAAGATGTTGCTGATGCAAGCTTAAGAAAATGGTGTAGTTTTGGATGAAGAGCAATTGCTGTTTCTTGCAGGTGGTCATGATACTACCGTTGATGAGGATGTGGATGAGTCACCAGTTTAAGATCTGGCACTTAATGTGGATAATGTGTTTCAAGCTAATGATTGTGATGCTTTTGATTCAGATGTTGACGAGGATCCTACTGCACAGACCATGTTCATGTAAATCTGTCATCAGCAGATCCAGTTTATGATGAAGCCGGTCTGTCATATGATTCGAACATTCTATCTGAGGTACATGAATATGATAACTATCAGGATGCTGTTTGTGAGCATCATGATGCACACGAGATGCATCACGATGTACAACCAAACTGCATTGTTGACTCAAATGCTGATTATACGAGTGATAGCAATATGATTATGTATGATCAATATGTGAAGGACAACGCAGAGCCAGTTATACAAAGTAATGTATCTTTTGTGCCAAATGATGCGTATATGATGATAATTAATGACATGCATAAACAGACTGCCCAAAGTGTTTCTGCGAATGAGCAGAACAAAGTAGTTAATGCATCATTGACCGCTGAACTTGCAACATATAAGGAACAAGTTGAACTATATGAAAGACGGGCCAAGTTTGAATTAACTGAAAGAGAACAAAATATTGAGGAATAATTAAGAATAGTTATCACAGACCGTAATATTAAGGAAGAAAATTTGAAAAAGGAACTTCATGTGGTAAAAATGCAACTTAACTCTACCATCAACCATAACAAGTCAATGGTAGAAGAAGTTACGTCTTTGTAAAAGGATTTTAAACAGAAAGAAAACAAATACCTGGAATAATTTTTAGACATGAAAGTATTAAAAGAAAAGGTCGTGGATAAATTATACAAACAAGACAAGTCTCTTCAAACAGTTCACATGTTATGTAAACCAAGACCTTATTATGATGAACAAAGAAAGGTAGCCATTGGCTATAAGATACCCGAAAGGGGTGTGTTCGGTTATGGGGATTGACAGAAAAACAAAAAGATAAGGGTGCCGTTGGTTTTAAATGTAACAACAAAGGGGTGTGATTGTTTTGAGTTTCGGGACAGCCGGGGGGATGGGTGCATATGGTTTTGTTAACCACCAGCAGGCGGTGTTTATTTCGGGTTCAAAACAGCCGCGGAGGGCGTGTTTGTTTCGGGTTCAAAACAGTCGCGGAGGGCGTGTTTGTTTCGGGTTATTGATGACAAGAAAGGGTACGTCTGGTTGCGGGTTAGCAGTTAGGGGTGTTCGTTTGTTCGGGTCAGCGGGGTGTGCGTTTGGTTTTTATGTCAGCCACCAGGGTGCGTTTTGGTTTCCTCGAGGCAGCCAATGGTGTGTTTGGTTATAAGTAACAGATTAGGGGTGTTTGTTTAGCTAATCACACACAAAAGGGTGCGTTTTGTTTTGCACATAAATATAGTAATTGTTCATTTATGTATCGAGTTAATTATATGTGATGAAATCCAGATAGTGTAGTGACACTTGCAGGCGTCTATGTTATTAATATTAAAGTAGGATTTATATTAATCTATAAGCAATATTAGATGGGTTTTTGAGCTAAAAACGGATTTTGGCGCGAGTTTGTAACGGGTCATTTTGACCAAAAAAACAGAACATGTGATTCGGGATTCGAGACTTTGAAGTCATGACTTAGTTTATAAAAATATAACAAATTATATTGGACGGACGTTTTGATATAAACCGGGATTTTACTCCATAACGAGGAAATGGAAGTGAAACGGAATATACACTTTAATAGAAAATAAGTTATTTTTAATATATTAAATCTGACAGGTTCTATTAATTAAACGATTTGAGCACTTTCGAGTCGTTTCAGCCTTCCGGCGAAACACGAAAGTTGTTCGTAATGACGTTTTTACTTTGCCGCGAGGATTGTCAGTTTTAAAACTTAAGACATAGCGGGTCAAAACTAAAGGTCGGTTAATATATTATTTCAATTCATTCATTATTAAGACCACTTGTTCGGTTCTAACAAACGGAGGTCTAAAAAAATAGTATCTTCGGTAAATATTCGACATAAGCTATGATTGGACGGAAAATAGTATATATTCATATAATATACTAAGGGTTAAGGTTTAAAGACGCGCAAGTGGATTTCTCATCACATGTATATATGTATGTATACATATTAAAATATGTATGATTTCGTCGTTACGATGTACGCATCGTTGATCGTATTTAATACGTGTATTATAATAGAGCGACATAATTATAGGTCGTGGCCGAGATCGTTGCAGATTCGGTTGTGATTTATTTGGATTATTTGATCGTGGTCTTTGATCAAGGTGAGTTTATAGCTCCCTTGTTTTTACTCGTTTTACATATATTTGGGGTGAGAACATGCTTGGTTGCATACTCATTTACATAATTCGCTATAGGATACATTATTTGACTTCTTTTGGTCACAAATATATGTACTTTACTTTTGAAAGGATTAAGGATTAGCTTAAGCGATTGAACTGATGACAAAACGGTACTGCCCGGGTGTTCTTGGAGGGGACACCGGTAACGGGAGTACATATTTTTACTTTACTGCCCGGGTGTTCTTGGAGGGGGACACCGGTAACGGGAGGGGAACACATTATTTTAAATCACTGCCCGGGTGTTCTTGGAGGGGACACCTGTGATGGGTATATACAAGTCTACGTCACAGCGTCATGAACTGTAAATCACTTGGAGATGTGAGCGCGAAGTGTTATGATAGATCTATTCGGGTGTGGTATCACTGACGGGTGATTAGCTATCGCCGCTTAACGGAACATTAATAGCGTGATTTCCGCGAATGATATAAAATAGATCTATTCGGGATTGACAACCCCCGTTCGGGTGACTAGCTATCACTGGGAACGAACGTTATAACATGTCGGATCACGTTGGGACTACAGGGCCCCCAACAAATACATACTTGAAACATTTTGGTGACATTAATGTGTCATGCATTCTTTATAAATCTTTGGGATAAGATTGGTTTATTTTGGTGACATAAAATGTGTCATGCATTCTTTATAAATCTTTGGGATTTTTACATGGTACTGTGATGATACAGTGGACAAATACATTCAGTTGAAACTTACATTCATATTTAAACTAATCTATGAACTCACCAACTTTAATGTTGACACTTTTAAGCATGTTTTTCTCAGGTGAATTAGATGCTTGGATTATTTGATGTGGCATTGGAGTCTTTAATTCAAGTTTATTTCATGGTGTTGCAATTACGAGACACTATTATTTTGATTTCAGGAAAATCAGCGAGATGTTTTTACAAACGACACATTTTAGATGGTCGTTATCTTGTATCTAGCGCTGTGTATTATGAAGTAGCACCCCATGTGGTATTCCGCTGCGTTGTATATTTTTGGGGGTGTTACACTTTGCCTACTCACCCAATCATACAAAACATACCTTCCTCATACAAACAATCAACTCAGAACTTCATCAAATACAAAGAACCAAGCCATAGTTCAAGACGGCAGAGTTGTTGTTCAGAATGTTCAGGGTTCGGACAGAATAGAGGTCAGAGGGAAGCAATACACGGGGTTGCAGGTTGAGTGGTTATTGGGGGACGAGTCTCAGACAGAGTTAGGAATATGCAAATCCAGCTCAAGCAAGACAGATTAAGTGCTACAACTGCAACAATTATAGGCCACATAGCAAGAACTGACTAGCCCAAGCGACCACAGAACTCAGAATACTTTAAAGACAGATGTTGATTGATGCAAGCTCAGGAGAATAGGGTGGCATTGGATGAAGAGCAGTTGCTATTTATTGTAGGTGGATAAGACAATGCTGTTGATGAAGATGTGGATGAGCAACCAGTTCAGGATTGAGGGTTATAAATACCCTTAACATGTCAAGGTTTAGGGTATGTGATGATCTCTATAAACATAAAACTCATATCTCTTGTAAGTTTAATCATCCTTCATTAATTTTCTTTCTAATTTTTCTCTTGATCTTTAAACCTCAATCTTTCTTATGAGATGAATAATTATTGGAACCATCAATCATGACAACTATCAAGATGCTGTTTGTGAACATCATGAAGTACATGAGATGCATGACGATGTACAACCAAACTACGTTGTTGACTCACATGCTGATTATATGAGTGATAGTAATATGATTCTGTATGATCAATATGTAAAGGACAACGCAGTACTAGTTGTACAAAGTAATGTATCTTCTGTACCAAATGATGCATACATGATGATATTAAATGATATGCATGAATAGTGTTGATCCCAACTTAAGATCTATTCATTAGCTTGTAAAGATTAAGTTACCTTGGATAAATCCAAAACAACTATGATTGAAACTTTGTGAATACTAACAAGTATGCAGAATCTACTCTTTAATACTTAGAATAATATTAATGAAACAGTAAACTATATAAAAAATGATATTACTAAAAAGCTCTAATATTATTATCAATGATACGAGTACTCTGTGTAGTACTAGGATTTACAACCTTGAAGCTATGTATCAAAATGTCTATGACTATTGTGCATACAAAACCATAACTTAAG